>JAHIAM010013808.1:0-15761 GCA_021605205.1 Aegilops longissima
AGCCTGTGGAAAGGGTGGACCCGGAAAAAAATAGCAATGGCGCATTGGACTAACGGTGCGCCACTACTGAAAAATAACAATGGCGCACCTGCTTTTGGTGCGCCACTGTATAGTAGTGGCGCACCACCACCATGGTGCGCCATTAATAGGATATTGGCTATAGCCATTTTCCTAGTAGTGTCAGGTCACCCTTCTCCTTCCTCTCCTACTCCATCTCCTTGTAATTTTTTCGATTTTCTTCTTTCTGAGTGAGATCAGTTAACGTTTCATTGTTTCAACAGCTGGGAGAAAGAGACGAGAGGTTGCTGTGACAGATAGGATGGAACCTGCGGAGATTGACCAAGGGTAAGAGCTCTAGTTTCTCCCTTCACTTTGTGTATATTGGGCTGGTCTGCCAGATGTATGTAAAATTCTATATGCGTCCGTGTTGATTGAAGAATCGGCCCACTGATTCGATTTGTTGTGGCTCTTGCTGCATTTCAGGGTTGATGGCAGGCCCGAGTGTTCTTTGACACCAACTGACCCTGTGTCCAAGGTGCTCAATGATGATGACCTCCTAACCGAGATCCTCCTCCGCCTCACTCCGAAGCCATCCTCCCTCCTCAACGCCTCCCTCATCTACAAGCGATGGCGCCGCATCCTCTTCGACCCTCAATTCCTCGGCGCTTCCGCAAGCACCATTGGAAGCTCCTCGGCTTCTTCTACCAACAATTTGATGAAGCCCCATCTTCACTCCAATTTCGGACCAGTTGGACCTCATTGCAGCAGCGTTGCCGGAGAACCTGTTTGATCCTTATTCTGTAGGCGGCGTCTTCCTTGGCTGCCGTTGTGGCATCGCCCTGGTCCTGGACTGCGCGCGCCATGAGGCCATCATTTGGGAACCCACCACCGGGGGCAAAAACCACGTGGCTTTTCCACCAGCGGTCAGTGATGGCTTCGAAACCTCTGTCGTGAGCGCAGCGGTCATGTGCTCTGCCCGTGACGTTCATCAGCACTTGCACAACGAGAACTGCTTGAGCACATTCAAACTGGTACTGGTGTGCCAGGAAGATTTCGCTAACCAACAAATGGTATCTGTTTGCCTCTACGACTCCAAGTCTAATACATGGGGAGATATTATATCCATAACGGATACAAGCAAGATTGCTAATGTGGCAAGGCCCAGCGTCATGGTTGGGAATGCATTTTACTGGTTGCTCTCTGGAGCCAACATCCTTGAGTTTGATTTTGAAAGGCAGACCCTTGTTGTGATTGAGAAGCCCACAACATATGCCCATGTTACTGGTTCTAGCGTCGACATGTCCTTCCAGATCTTACGACGAGAGGATAATTGCCTTGGCCTTGCGGTTCTTTCAAAGTTAAAACTGAGCATTGAGTTATGGGGGAGAAAGTCAAACGGTGATGATATTGTCTCATGGGTGCTGCAGAAATGTGTTCAACTGGATGAGCTCTTTTCAAGACCCGCGCGCAGGAAAAATGTCATCCTCTTGGCAGGCTATGATGAGGACACAAATGCAATATTTCTGTCTTCGGATTCTCATGATTTCATCCTGCAGCTCGAGTCGGTGCAGTTCAGATATATTGGAAGGAGAGAATGCACACACTTCAGAATGTATTATCCGTACACAAATTTCTACATTGCAGGTAATACCTCCTTGAGTGATTTCTTCTGTTGAATTCATTACATTTCCTTATGGTAAATGCGTGATGTGATATCATTGGTGTGCTTCAAGGTCGGCAAGATATTTGTGAGTAAATTGATTTTTCTATTTCTTTGTCAGAATGGTCATGTTAGGGCAATGCAAGTCGAGGGGGGTTCCATTTCCATTCCTTGGCCAATGCCCTTACGAGAGCTTAAACTATATCATTATTTATTATTGAAATACACTGAGGCCCAGTTCTTTTGGGCGATTCTCCCAGAATCTTAAGAATTGACCCTCTACCCAGCTTCTCCCAGAATCTTGTATCTATATATTTTTTACAATCCTAACTATTCACATCCTAACTAGCTAGGATTGTAAAAAAAATATGGGTTCAAGATTCTGAGAGAAGCTGGGTGGAGGGTCGATTCTCAAGATTATGGGAGAATCGGCCAAAAGAACTGGGCCTGAATCCATATCAGAAGTATAATAAAAGTTATTGATGCTTGCTAATCACTATGTGCGTAAACGAAATGATATCATTTTTTTGCTTGTATCGATCTAAATGGATCGATGCATACTCTACCGAGATATCAAGTGCAAGGTGCTGTGTAAAGTGTATGAGTTGACAGGAAATGAGCCACACATCTATAATATCTGTCAATTTAGGATGATCTGGCCTCCTGGATTGCCCGTACTCAAGGATGATCCTGCAAAGTTTGCCTTTTGTCTCTGGTTGATGCGGCAATGGATAAGAGAAGTTATAACGACAGGGGTTAGCCTTTGAACCGTGATCCTCAAGATATGATGCCTTGAATTGTTAATCATTAGTGTTTCCTGAATGTTTGTTATACAATGGGACCAACTTCCATGTCTGTATGTTGAAGTATGTTGTCTCTCACATGGATTTCAATTATGAATATGTGACAATACATTTTTCCTGTATTTATGAAAAGTGCAAAGTGCAACCTAGCTAAAAACATGTAGGGTAGTTGGGTGATGTTCATCTTGCCTTCTTCTATGACAAATTAGTGTGTTTTAGTGGGTGAACTGTAAATAAATCTGTTTGGGTGTCAATATTTATTTGTATCATTTTGACTTAGTACCGGCTAATATTTGAATGTACAGCTGATTGGCTTCTAAATTGTCTAGATCTTGTTATGCTTAATTACATCTCTATCCTGATCTATGTTCTGTTTTCTTGGAGCAGAGAGGCCACCTCAGTCTTCGATCAAAGAAGAGTGAGCTGCATTTCCTCGTGGCAACTGGGTCCGTCGACATAAAATCTGTCTTAGAGAAGCAAGTGTAGTAGTCTCCGCAAGCTGTTGTTTTCAGTTGGTTGTTTATTGCGTACTGTATTAGGATGTTCTATTTAACTGGGTCAGGTGCTCCTATATTTGCTACGAAATCCTAACTGTTTCCGAGAATCTTTGTACGGTTATGCTACGATGTTCTAAGGCATGACATAACTCAATCCGTAGTATCATGAGGCTGGGAAGTCTTTATAGCCCTGCAGCTTGTCGCAATCATGAAACTCGAACATCTGGAGGGAGGACAGGAGCTAAAGGGCATCCTCGAGCTCCTTACTGAAGCACTCGAACTCATGAACGCCAGAAAAGCGCAGGCTAGTGATGGAGGAGGACAGGAGGCTGCAAACGGGCATAGAAACGCATAAGCTGGTGACGGTGGAGGAAGGTGGCGAAAAGTTGTTGCCCAGAACCCACTAGTAGAAAACAGGCAATGGTCCAGGCCCGCCAGCCCATTAGTCCGGTTCAATCCAGGACCGGGACCAATGGGGACATGGACCCGGTTCGTGAGCCCGGGGCCGGCGGCCCGTGGGCCTTGGTCCCGTTCGTCTGGACCTTTTGGTCCCGGTTGGTGGGACGAACCGGACCAATGGGCCTCGCTCCTGCCCACCATCATTGGTCCCGTGTTGGGACGAACCGGGACCAAAGGCTGCCCTTTAGTCCGGTTCAAGTCACCAACCGGGACCAATTAGTTGCCTATATATCCCACGCCATGACAGAGCACTCCAGTGCTCTATTTTCCGTGGCCGGCAAGGGAGAGCTTTGTGGTGCTCTAGCTCACCTCCTATGCACACGAGGTGTTCGATGGAATGCCCGAGCAACACTACTTAAGCTTTCTTCTCCAAGCTCGACCTCCAAGCTTCATTTTCCTCAATATTTGTCTAGGTTTAGCGGTCCGTCACGTCCGTCCCGTCTTCACGCCGTCGATCGCCGCGCCGATCTCGCGCCGGCACCACCGTGGTGAGCCTCTTGTTCTTATCTTCTTTCTGAAAGGAAAAAAATCTTACTTGTATGTTTATATAGATACTTGTATAATTTTCTTACTTTTATTATTGCATCTTATATAGTGCGATGGTTTTGGTATCCGCCCCCGTCGGCCGTCGTCCTGTCTATGATTCGGATGTGGTATATATTATCTTTTCATAACTATTGGTTCATTTATTATTTATGACAATTATGCCGACCAACGTGACATAGATTTTATTTATCTAGGAGGTTGTTGAACCGGAAATTCCAACCGACCATATTGTCGAGAGGTTAAATTTAGTTGAAGAAGAAAACAATTTGTTGAGGGAAAAAATTAGAAAAATTGAGGAGGAGGAGATGATATTGGAGTTGCATGTTGCGGATGTCGTCGATGATCACAAGATCAAGATGGATGCAATGCGCTTGAAGATTAGAAAAAGATTAGAAAATATGCCATTCATACTGACGCTTGGTATCATTATGCCGTTGGATCAGTTGTTACATTGGTTGCTATTATGATCGCATTTGTTTTCGCATTGAAATGTTTTACGTAGTTTCAGTGTATGGTTTAATTAATTTAGATGCTCTGCAGAGCTTTATGTTGTTAGATAAGAACTATGTATGTACTTTGGTTTTAATGTGATGATGAACTTCTATTAATTTGGTCACTTAATTATCTATTCATGATGTTCTGTAATAATTTTTGACACACTTAATTATATATAATGCACGAGATGAACCGGAATGGATGCGGTTCAAGACACACCTCCGAGTACATTAAGGGCGTGCATGATTTTCTCGAAGTGGCTGAGGCAAACAAGCAGAATGGTTTTATGTATTGTCTATGCCCTATATGTGGAATCGAAATCTTACTCGACGGAAAATCCTCCGCACCCACCTGCTTTACAATGGTTTCATGCCACACTATAATGTTTGGACGAGGCACGGAGAAATAGGGGTTATGATGGAAGACGGCGAACAAGAAGAGTATGATGACAACTATGTGCCCCTGAATACGGTGATGCTACTGAACATCAAGAGGAACGACGATGTGCACGATGATGCTGCAATGGTGAAGCTGCTGAAGATCAAGAGGAACCAGACGATGTGCCCGATGATGATGATCTCCGAGGGTCATTGTCGATGCAAGGATGCAATGCAAAAGTCAAAAGGAGAAGCTGAAGTTCGATCGCATGTTAGAGGACCACAAAAAGGGTTGTACCCCAATTACGAAGATTGCAACACAAAGCTCGGTACCGTACTAGAATTGCTGCGATGGAAGGCAGAGAATGTTGTGCCGACAAAGGATTTGAGAAGCTACTGAAAATATTGAAGAAGAAGCTTCCAAAGGATAAAGAATTGCCCGACAGTACATATGCAGCAAAGAAGGTCGAATGCCCTCTAGGATTGGAGGTGCAGAAGATACATGCATGCCCTAATAACTGCATCCTCTACCGTGGTGCGTACAAGGATCTGAATGCATGCCCGGTATGCGGTGCATTACGGTATAAGATCAGACGAGATGACCCTGGTGATGTTGACGGCGAGCCCCCCAGGAAGAGGGTTCCTGCGAAGGTGATGTGGTATGCTCCTATAATACCACGGTTGAAACGTCTGTTCAAAAACGGAGAGCATGCCAAGTTGATGCGATGGCACAGTGAGGACCGTAAGAAAGACGGGAAGTTGAGAGCACCCGCTGACGGGTCGCAGTGGAGAAAAATCGAGAGAAAGTACTGGGATGAGTTTGCAAGTGAGCCAAGGAACGTATGGTTTGCTTTAAGCGCGGATGGCATTAATCCTTTCGGGGAGCAGAGCAGCAATCACAGCACCTGGCCCGTGACTCTATGTATGTATAACCTTCCTCCTTGGATGTGCATGAAGCGGAAGTTCATTATGATGCCAGTTCTCATCCAAGGCCCTAAGCAACCCGGCAACGACATTGATGTGTACCTAAGGCCATTAGTTGAAGAACTTTTATAGCTGTGGAATGGAAACGGTGTACGTACGTGGGATGAGCACAAACAGGAGGAATTTAACCTAAAGGCGTTGCTGTTCGTGACCATCAACGATTGGCCCGCTCTCAGTAACCTTTCAGGACAGACAAACAAGGGATACCACGCATGCACGCACTGTTTACTTGACACCGATCGTATATACCTGGCAAGATGTAGGAAGAATGTGTACCTAGGCCATCGTCGATTTCTTCCGACCAACCATCACTGTCGAAAGAAAGGCAAGCATTTCAAAGGCGAGGCAGATCACCGGAAGAAGCCCGCCATGCGATCGGTGATCACGTACTTGCTATGGTCAATGATTTACCGTAATCTTTGGAAAGGGTCGGTGGACTAGCTGTTCGAATGACGCTGAGAATCACGCACCCATGTGGAAGAAGAAATCTATATTTTGGGACCTACCCTCTCGGAAAGACCTAGAGGTCCGCTCTTGATCGACGTGATGCAAGTGACAAAGAACCTTTGCGTGAACCTGATAGGCTTCTTGGGCGTGTATGGGAAGACAAAAGATACACCTGAGGCACGGGAGGACCTACAACGCTTGCACGAAAAAGAGGGCATGCCTCCGAAGCAGTATGAAGGTCCTGCCAGCTACGCTCTTACGAAAGAATAGAAACAAATCTTCTTTGAATGCCTGCTCAGTATGAAGGTCCCGACTGGCTTCTCGTCGAATATAAAGGGAATAATAAATATGCCAGAGAAAAAGTTCCAGAACCTAAAGTCTCATGACTGCCACATGATTATGACGCAACTGCTTCCGGTTGCATTGAGGGGGCTTCTACCGGAAAACGTCCGATTAGCCATTGTGAAGCTATGTGCATTCCTCAATGCAATCTCTCAGAATGTGATCGATCCAGAAATCATACCAAGGCTAAGGAGTGATGTGGTGCAATGTCTTGTCAGTTTCGAGCTGGTGTTCCCACCATCCTTCTTTAATATTATGACGCACGTCCTAGTTCATCTAGTTGACGAGATTGTCATTCGGGCCCGTATTTCTACACAATATGTACCCCTTTGAGAGGTTCATGGGAGTCCTAAAGAAATATGTCCGTAACCGCGCTAGGCCAGAAGGAAGCATCTCCATGGGCCATCAAACAGAGGATGTCATACCAGGAGACCCTGGTAACCTAGAATTTCGATTGGAATTTGGAGTAGGAGGTGGAGAAGTAGGACTAGCAGAACCATGTGGATTCGACATGCCATCCCATTTGCATGACAAACCTGGTTTCCGCTACAGGTGTGACTGCATTGAGGCTCGATTTGTTGCATCACAAAGCACTAGTAGAAAAACACCTATTAGTCCCGGTTCAGTAGGGCTTTTAGTCCCGGTTCATGAACCGACTAATGGGTCATTACTAATACCTTCCTTTTAGTCCCGGTTCTAACACGAACCGGACAGATGGTCCTCCACGTGGCGGTGCGCCGAGCCCAGAGGGGTTTTGGTCCCGTTGGTGGCACCAACCAGGACCAAAAGGCATCCACGCCAGCATTCCAGTGGCTAGGGTTTTTGTTTTTTTAAAGGGGGGGTGGGGGTTTTGGGGGTTAATTTAGGTGTTTCATATATTGTGTTAGCTAGCTAATTAATAAAGAGAAGTGTCCTCTCTTATGTCCGTCCTGGTCGACGCTCACGACTATATACATATAGCCCTCGACACGCTAGCTAGTAAGAAAATGAAGGGAACCATCGAGTACAGAAGTTCGTCATGCATACCGAGAGAATGGTCGATCGACCTCTCCTTCTCCGAGAGATTGGTCGAACAACAAGTTTTCAGTATCATGTACGTCCGACGCTACTGGCTACATACATGTACAATATATAAGATCTATCAATTACAGTCCCTAGCATTTGAAATCAACTTCCACATGGTATTCTCGGCTTTATTGATGACGTGGTCAAGAAAGAATCCCGCCAATTCCTCTTGAATTGCTTTAATGCGATCTGGTGCTAGGAGTTCATTCCGATCTGCCACGCCTAATTTGAAGAAAGGGTTAATTAATACATATATATGAATGAAACTCAACAGAAATGATGGTGTAATAAAATGAAATTGTGAATATTATTAATTGCTTACGATTTCATATTGTCTTTGAGAGTAGCCCGCTTGTTTTTCAAAGTCGCGTTGTATATGAACTCGCATACGTAGTATCCACAGAAATCATTCCCTTGTTCCTGCCACAAGCACTTTACGAGAAATAGAGGTCAATCAAACTGATAATGAAGTATTATAAATGGCATTGATGAAAGTATAGCTATAGAATCAACGGGAGATGCGCACAACTAGCTAGCCAGTAGTACTTACTTTCGGGTATGTATATCGCAGATCCTTCGGCAGTCCCGGAGCTTTTGCGGTGAACTGTTTCCAAACCCTGCAAGACAAAGAAAATAATTATTGTTACTTGAGAAATCAGGAAACGAACAAAAAGTTGCCGCTATGGTGCGATAATGATCGGTTAATTGAACTTACTTGCTGAGCAATTCAGTCATGTCCGCATAGGTGCTGGGATCTTTCCGCTTGAGTCTAAGACGGTTACTAGTCCACGCCAAGCTTAATCTCCAGAAGAATATAGTGGAACCTGCGCGCATGCATAACTCATCAATTACATTACTATAACCTCGCTCGAGTAATAAGGGAAACCGAATATGCAAACGATCAGTAACACTCACTTGCCGTTGTAAGGAAAGAGTATGGTATCTTTGTTTTGATTTTTCATCAACGATTGTAGCAAGTTGTCCTCGGCCTCTTTGACGTGCTTTTCAACCAGAAATACATCTATGATATTTGTGTTAATGAACCCAATATCACAGATTTCATTTTTTGCATTCGACGATCTTCAATCTGCATAATATATTGAGGATAATTAATTATAATACATGCAATGAAAGAGCCGAGCTATATATAGAGACTTAATGACAGAAATAGTACTTACAGGCAGTAGCAAAAACCGTTAATTTATTGATGGCCTTTTGATTGAAGAACGCAAGAACTCCTCAAATGGAACACACAACAGATCAGTCCAACGAGGTCGTGCTCCTCTTTAATGTTCAGATACAAACAATTCGTCCCCCTGCACTCTCTGCAGGTTTTCATGTACCAACTATGGAATCTTCGATCATCGTTGTTAGAGATTTTTCATCTTTGACGAGAGGCTTCCGCATCAGATTCTGTGTTCTTCCACCTTCATGTATTCAGGAAGTGCATCGTCAGCGGTAATCTTGTAGATTGCCATAACCGCCACCATCCCGGAACATTAGCGACGATGTTGCCGCTAGACACATTGAGCGGGGGCACGATTGGTTTGCTTGTTCGCCGAGCTGGTCAATTTTTTTCTTAGCTGCTCGCTTTTTGCTCTTTGATGTCCGACAAGATTCCGACCGCTCCGCTTGGAGATATGTCTGTCAGAATGCGCTCATAGTTGGTTCTCGGCGGAGACTTTGCCGGTTTCCTCGTGGCAGCCAGAGTGCTTCGCTTTCACCGGATCTACCTTCTCCTCCGGAGGTGGACGCCTCTTTGCTTTCAACCCTGCAAACCAGTCATCCACTTCGTCTGCGCGATCTTCGCTTTTCCTCCTCGGTCCTCTCGACGGTAACTTCTCCGAGTCTTCAGAGAAGGACCGAATCTGTATTTCCTCCCGCTTTGGCTGTACTGCTAGACGCCGCAGAGCATACGGAGCGGATGTCTTTTTTGCTTGCATACGAGGCGGAGGAGAAGGACTACGACGCCGGAGTGGCCGGAGCGGCGGGTCTCTTCCACCCTTGCCGACAAGGCGGAGAAGGAGGAGGCTGGCTGCTCGAGGCGCCGGCGCAGGCGTTGAAGGAGGTGGAGTGCCGCCACACGTGCCTCGATCATCACTGCCGGAGGAGGAGGCGGTGGAGGAGGCGGAGTGCCCTGACTCCGCGGAGGAGGAGGAGGAGGCGGAGGCGCCAGTTCGAAGGTTGATGAGCTCCTTCCGCCATAGGCATGGAGTCTTCAGAGCAGAACCCAACCTAGTCTCCCTTCACCGGTAGGGTGGTCAAGCAGGAGGTCCTCAAATCCTCCGTTATTTCATCCACCATCACCTTAGCATATCCTTCGAATCGGCTGGCAGTGATAAGTTGTGCCGGGTCCACTAGGATAAACTTGGCCAACAGCCGCCTTGACCTTAAAAGTCATCCATCGCGCCATAATGTGGCAACTTTGAGACTCCGTGATACCATCCACGGATAGCCGGCAGGAGCCGTCAAAACATGCTCCGCTGAAGCAGCTCGATGGAAGCCATGCTGCTTCTCCGCTGAGATGGCGGGTAGCTCGGGGAAGCTTCGCAGCCGTTGCTGCGATCTGCTGCTTCGTCCTCTAGCCCCATTACCCTTTCGTCAGCGCCTGCAGTTGGTCCTGCTCCAGTTTCTTCCTCCTCGTGGGTTTTGTGACCCCTGCGCCCGAAAACCAACCTTCCACGAAAGGGAGCTGGCGTGCTCGTGTCCGCCGTGGTGCTCGGATTCCCAAGGGCCATTGTGAGCTCGCCCTTCTCCCGATTGAAGGAACGCCCTCGCTGCGCTGCATCGATATAGTGTCAAGCTTCCGACTGGTATTTGCAGTTGCTCGTCCGTCCCATCGGCACTTCCTGTTATAGGTCCAAGGTTCCGCCAGCCCCAAGAACTAAGTCCGCCAACGGTCGCCAAGACATTGTCTCTGGTTCCATCCCTTTTTCAAGCAGATCATGCTCAGCCTTGGACCACTTAGGCGGGCTTTGAGGTAGCCACCGACCTCGCGATGGTGAAGCTTCTTCTTCGCAGCATTTTGTTTGTTTGTCGCCGACATCTTCTTACTCTTTTCCAATGTCTTGTGGGCCACAAATGCGGGCTGCTGATCTTTGATCTTCTCATATTTGCCGATGAATTCTGGTGTCTTATCTTTCTCGACAAACTGGTTCAGCTCTTTCCTCCACCTCCTCGTTAGGGTTGCTATCTTCTTAAGAGCACAAGACTTGATTAATTTCTCTTTAACGCTTCTCCGGATCCTCCTCTCGAGGTAGGGTGAAATTTGCCATCAGCTCAGTCCAAAGATCTTCTTCTGCATATCATTGGCATAAAACACCTCGTGGTCTTCCTCCTTAGGCTTATACCATTGATGGATGCTGATCGATCTTGTCCCTAACAAGAACCCCGACCGAGCAGAAAATGCCTTCCTTGTCCACATGGGTTCAATCGTCGCCGTCAGGCGATTTCTATGATCTCAAACTTTTCATCCGAGCTCAACTTTTTCTTCGGCGCGCTCCTTACCGGTTGTGCTCGATCCGGAGGGCTAGAAATTATAAGGAAGAAAGACGAGAGTAATTATTATGTGTACATATACCAAAACAATGGATGCATCAATTAACTAGTCAGCACGGGCTTAACTAATATATATATACCTGGCCGGACTCGGTTCGGTCACCGGAGCAGTCAGCACGGTCTCCTTCTGCTTGTACGTTCATTGTGTCACCGGAGCCGTCATGAACATAGTCCTCTTCTTGTACCGGCATTAATGGGTCGAAGCCATCATGAACATAGCCCTCTTCTTCACCCAGTCCTTCGGGACCATCGGTGTCGTTGAGAAATGACGCAACTTCATCACTTCCTTGTGCGATTATGTGCCCCAACATCGCTTCTGTTTCTTCGTCTCGGGAGTGCTCCATAGTTTCTGCAAATATTTACAACATGTCAATTATTATTCAAACATGGTACAGATGGATATATATATATATATATATATATATATATATATATATATATATATATATATATATTAGTGGCAAACGTAGAACTAGCTAGCTAATCACAATAAGGAATCATGTTAGTGGCCTCGGCGCTGCTTCTCTAGGGTTTGGGGTCGCCGACACAACGCTTCAAGGGTTAATTTGGGTGGCCTCAGAGAGTTAATTTGTCGGGTAGGGGCGCGGAGGGGGTAGGAGACCAACATCGCTTTTCTCTAGGGTTTGGGGTCGCCTCGACACAACGCTCAAGGGTTAATTTGGGTGGCCTCGAGAGAGTTAATTTTTCGGGTAAGGGCGAGCGGGAGGGGTCGGAGACCAACATCGCTTTGTCTCTAGGGTTTGGGTTTCCTAGAGTTTTGTCGGCGAGAGGGCCGAGGGGGTGCTGCCGTTGTATAAGTTATCACGGTCGAGAGGGGTATATATATCGACGCCCTCATGTCGGGTTATCTCGAGGGGTTATACGACAACGATCGACATACATATACATGGGAAAATAATGTTATCGGGAGGGGTATCGTACCCCCTCGTGTTGAAGTTTCTTCTTTCTCCTCTATTCCTTTCTTCTTCTTCTACTCTTCTTTTCTTTTTCTCCGAGAAAGGAAAATAAGAAAAGGAAGAAAAGAGAAGAAGGAAGAAGAGAAAGAAGAAAAAAGAGGAGAAGAAGAAAGGAAGAAAATTTCTATTTTCTTCTTCTCCTCTATTTCTTCTTCTTCTCCTTCTTTTTCTTCTTATTTCCTCTTCTTATTTATTTCTCCTCTTCTTCCTCTCCTCTTCTTCTCCTTTCTTCCTCTTCTTATTTTCCTTTTCCTCTCATTCTTTTAGTATTGCTTGTTTTAAAAAAATGTTCAAATAGAAAATTTCAAAAAAAACAAAGGTTTTGCCTAATGCATTGTTCAAATGAATATACAAACATTTGCATATTCTACAATAATTAATATCAACAAAAAAATCTATGAACAGAAAAAAACCTAACTTTCTAAAAATATATCTTTTGCATATATGAAAACATTAATACACATATGAACAAAAAATACATATATGAAGAAAACATGCTCTGAACAATTATTTTATACATTTTGAACATCTACATACACATAGCCACATACATACACATATACATTATATATATATATATATATATATATATATATATATATATATATATATATATATATATATATATATATATATATATAGAACAAAAAATTAAACTAATAAAATAAAAAACAGAGCGGTTGCGGTGCTCACAGTTGGGGCTAGATGACGATGGCGACGTGGGGGCTGGCCAGCTGGGCGGACGACGGGCAGGGGCTGCAGGGCGGGACGGGCGTGGCTCGAGGAGGCGGCGACAGGACGGCGGGCTCGGGAGGCCAGCGACGAGGACGGCCGGTTGGGAGCGACGGCGGTGGCGCGGCTAGGTGGAGCAGCCTGGCAGGCGAGGAGGTCGGCGTCGCGGGGCAACTAGCGATGAGATTCTGAATTTTACAAAGTGTTTGCTTATATAGCAAAGCCGTTGGTCCCGTTCGTGAAACCAACGGACTAATGCACTTTAGTCCCGGTTGGTGCCACCAACCGAGCAAAGGCCTTTTTCGCAGCCCAAAGGGCGAAGCCGGCCTTTGGTACCGGTTGGTTCCACGAACCGGTACCAATGCCCCTTTAGTCCCGGTTGGTGCCACCAACCGGGACCAAAGGCCCGTGCTGCCAGCGTCGAGGCCAAAGTTTAGTCCCACCTCGCTAGTTGAGAGGCGCCAGTGGTTTATAAGCCCCACGCCGCACCCTCTCGAGCTCCATCCACCCTAGGCTTTCGAGCCTACTTGCTATTGATGTGCTCCGACGTTTCGGGCCATCATGGGCCTGAATCTGGCCCATAGTAGGGTTTCATGTCATATTCAGGCCGTGGGGGCCCGTAGGAGGCATTTTTTTGTTTTTGTTTTCTTTACTTATTGTTGCTATTTTTATTTTTTTCCAGTTTTTGTTTTGTTTTCTGCATTATTTATTTTCTTTTGTTTTTGCTTTATTTTTAATTCTTTTTGCTTTTAGTTTTAGGTAAATTATAAACTTTCGTTAGTGCCATTACTTTTCAAATTTGAAAACACTTTTTTGTTTTCTTTTTTGCTTTATTTATTTTATTTTGTTTCTACTTACAACAAAATACTTATTGTTGTTTTTTGTTTTGATTTCTGCATTATTTATTTTCTTTTGCTTTTTGCTTTATTTTCAATTCTTTTTGCTTTTAGTTTTAGGAAAATTATAAACTTTATGTTAGTGCCATTAGTTTTCAAATTTGAAAACACTTTTTTGTTTTTGTTTTCTTTCTTGCTTTATTTATTTTATTTTGTTTCTACTTACAACAAAAACTTATTGTTGCTATTTTTAATTATTACGAGGCCGAACCATAAGACATTAAAGCATTTCAAATGAACTCTGAAAAAGTTGAAAGTTGACATGGTATCATACTGCGTTACAAAGTTGGCATGGTATCATCATAATAGTTGCGGAGAAAGTCTTCACTTCTTCTTCGCTTGTGTCATTTCCTTATTGCGCCAGTAACCATGGATAATCTTCATCGTTTATCGGATGCTGGGTCAGCCTTGACTTTGAAGGGAGGAATTTCATGAAACTTTTCATAATCTTCAAACATGTCTGCTTGTCCTCCACTCCCACGATGTCCCTTTTCCTGAAAGAACTATGTGGCGCTTTGGCTCATCGTATGATGTATTCGCTTCTTATCTTTTCTCTTCTCGTCTGGTAGACATGTCCTTCACATAGATAACCTGTGCCACATCATTGGCTAGGACGAACGGTTCGTCAGTGTACCCAAGATTTTTCAGATCCACTGTTGTCATTCGCATCTGTTGGTCTACTGCATACCCGCCTCCGACAGATTGACCCATTTGCACTTAAACAAAGGGACCTTAAAATCATGTCCGTAGTCAAGTTCCCATATGTCCATATGTAACCATAATATGTGTCCTTTCCCTCTCGGTTGTTGCATCAAAGTGGACACCGCTGTTTTGGTTGGTGCTCTTTTGATCTTGGTCAATCGTAAAATGTATTCCCATTTATCTCGTATCCTTTCCAAATCAATACAGTCAAAGATGGTCCCTGGACAACAAGTACAGCTCATCACAAACAGTGTTGTCACCTCGATACGTGCTTCCAACCAACTGCTGAAAGTCCCGATGTGTTCACATGTAATCCAAGTCGTCGACTACTCCGGTGTTTGGAGCGCAGATCGTTCTTGTGTTCATCGACATACGGGTCACCAAGGTAGAGTTCAGTAGAACTGTAGTGCGCTTGAGACCAAGAATATCCGTCCCTGCATATTATTGAGTCCCTTCCAAGCGCGTTTTTCCATCATCTCCCCTCATACCGCGATTTAGGGAGACCTAGCTATCTTCTTAAGGCCAGGAATGAAGTCAACACAAAACCCGATGACATCCTCTGTTTGATGGCCCATGGAGATGCTTCCTTCTGGCCTAGCGTTACGACATATTTCTTTAGGACTCCCATGAACCTCTCAAAGGGGTACATATTGTGTAGAAATACGGGCCCAGAATGACAATCTCGTCAACTAGATGAACTAGGACGCTGCGCATGATATTGAAGAAGGATGGTGGGTACACCAGCTCAAACCGACAAGACATTGCACCACATCACTCCTTAGCCTTGGTATGATTTCTGGATCGATCACCTTCGAGAGATTGCATTGAGGAATGCACATAGCTTCACAATGGCTAATCGGACGCTTTTCGGTAGAAGCCTCTCAATGCAACGAAGCAGCTTGCGCATAATCACGTGGCAGTCATGAGACTTTAGGTTCGGAACTTTTTCTCGGCATATTTATTATTTCCTTTAGATTCGACGAAGCTAGTCGGGACCTTCATACGAGCAGGCATTCAAAGAAGATTTGTTTCTATTATTTCGTAAGAGCGTGCTGGCAGGACCTTCATACTGCTTCGGAGGCATGCCCTCTTTTCGTGCAAGCATTGCAGGTCCTCCCGTGCCTCGGTGTATCTTTTGTCTTCCCATACACACCCAAGAAGCCTAGCAGGTTCACGCAAGGTTCTTCGTCACGTGCATCACGCTCGATCAAGAGCGGACCT
>JAHIAM010013810.1:0-16438 GCA_021605205.1 Aegilops longissima
GAAGGCCATGGAGAAACTCCTGTCCTGCCCGTTCCCCCTGGAGGAATTTGACTGTTGATGAAGGTGGGCGTCAGCCTCCTTTGAGCCCATGTGGATGACGAGCAAGTTGGGGTTCCCAATTACACCTTCGGTTTTGTTAAAAATACAAATTTACTAGGACAAATTTAATTTAAACAAGAAAAAAATTCAAAAAAAAATTTTTCCTTTTTTGGATTAAATATAATTTCAAAATAAAGTTGTATCCGTTAAAATCCAAGAAATATTTAAATAATGAAATTAAAATTTCAAATTCCAAAAATAATATATTTTCAAACTAATTCGTGTTTGGTGCATAGTAATTGCCCGATTATAATTACATCCCATTTATTATTTCTTAAAGTCCATTTTCTTGTTAAGCCTAATGCATACCTCCTAGGAAACTTTGCACCCGTGGGGATAACAAGTTGACCGGATATTTGTACAAGTTCGGCCCGTTGCATTCGATGTTGAAAAAAAGGCATGTGGTCAGTACAACCTAACATGGTTACTCAGCCCACATTCGGGGCCGGAAAGGCCCAAACAACTTCTCAACTTTTTGAAGTCGAGCTCAATTAATAACGAAAAAGTTAGATTACGTGGAACCTAATTAAAAGCTGTCCGAGCAAATAAATAATTGGGGTCCCACTTGTGCGTGTGTGTGTGTGTGGAGAGAGAGGGAAAGAGAGAGACCCATCGGTCGATGCTCGTAAATACATCTTTCAGCCATATGCATTGTTGATGCTCGGTAAAAACTTATAAGTTGACACAATCATATAGAACATCATAGCACGAACTTGCATACAAAAAATTTCCCTTGCCCTCGGATGGAAGCGGTGGATCGCTACGGGGAAGGGCTATGTTGAAACCAAAAGCGTACATAACGGTTCATCGTCTTTATAAATGCGGGAAATATCTTGAATGTTGTGAAAAGCAACAGACAACACAATAAGTTCGCTAGCACATTAAGTTGCGTACCCCTTTCTAAAAAAGTTCAGGTACAAAATTAGAAAGGTCACAATCAAATGTCTTGGCATATCGATTGCGGACCCATAGCTTCGGTTTAACTAGTACTATCGACAAGATTATTGTTACCTCAAATTAGAGCACATCAGGGCAGCCACCCCTCTTCTCCCAAAAGCGATGGCCTCCGCCCGGCGATGGAGTACCTTGCCATCCATCGTTCCGACAACAGGGGAAAGTCTGCGTTGACTCCTAATGGGCGTCGTGGCGGACCACAGCACCCGGCGGCGGCGGACTTGATTGATGGATTGACCACTTCTTGACATGCCGAACACTCGATCTGTACATCCCTAACGTGGTCCCGGCCTTGGTGGCGAGAATAGTACAACCCGGTTCTGCACGGTATCTCAACACCAATCACCTTCGGTATGGTGGGCGGCTTCTTCATCCATGCCATAACCGTGAGCCCAGTATGCGGAGGAACAAACATATTCGAGCTCACCTCCAAGGTGTTGATAAGCTCGTTCATGGACTCCTTTTTCCAAGCATCGAGGCATGCCGTGGAAGGTAAGCTTTGTTAAAAACTCAAGCTCGAAGACGAGGCCCCATCCGGTGCCACCGATCAAAGCTCACCGGGGCCATCGCGAACAAGCGGGGAAGATTGAACACCCTGCGGTCGAAAGTTGTTGGAACCAAGAAATCAGCCGGTGGCGGACGGACTTGACGAGCAAGTCACTTATTTGGATGCCGCGCAATAAAACTTTGACAAGGTCGTCCGGCGAGAGGGAGGCGGTCCCGTTGATGGTTACCATCGGCACTTTTTCCAAACGGTCGTCAACGCCGCCATGCCCTTTGTTGCGCGACAACCGGCCAAAAGGCGGGGCGGACCTCGGGATCTCGGCTCGGAGATCCGTTGACCGCGACATGATAGTGCGGGTACAGGGGAATTGGGAGGGATTTGGGGGCTGGGTAGGATCGAGATTCGGAGGTGGGGAGGGGCGGGGCTAGGGATGAAAAGGTAGCATGAATTTGAGCCGCCTATGCTCTCGGCGCATGCCTGAAAACACCGGTGGCGCCCACATGTCGGCCTAAAGTCCTTATTCTTTCTTTTTGGAAGCCGCCTTTTTTGGATCTTTTGAGGCCCGGCCGAGAGTCATAATTGACCTGTTTGGCATTGCGTTACTACTCGGCCCATATTCCGACACCTCCTTGGCCCAAACAAGTGTACATCATCGAAAAAGTGAGCTCAAATTATATAACTTGAAAAAGGAGATATACTCCAAACCGGAGAATGGTGATGCCCTCATTTAGCCCACCGTGTTCGAGACAATAAACGATTGAAACAACGATATATACAACATTCAAAACGACTAGTGACTACTCTTGACATAAACAGCAAGACATGATAGTTCATAAAAGTCTTGCTACACCACCAAAACGTACCCATCTGCGGGCCTTTCGGA
The DNA here is from genome assembly GCA_021605205.1 of Aegilops longissima. Lineage (NCBI taxonomy): Eukaryota > Viridiplantae > Streptophyta > Magnoliopsida > Poales > Poaceae > Aegilops > Aegilops longissima. Next base: position 2,442 of record JAHIAM010013810.1, read on the forward strand.
CTCTCGTGATCCAGGCGGAATGACATTCTAAGCGAAGCAACTATTACATAGAAAAGTGACATGGCGAGGATGACCAAATGACAAGGAATATGCATAACAAAAGAAAGAACTACCCATCGGAACCAGCACAAAGACAACAAAGTCATTGAAGAGATGATCCAAACCATCATAATTTGGGCCCGCCGGACCGTGATCCGGAGACACGGTACTCCACCCCGATGCAACACCCAATTACCTATCAACCAAGGCTTGAACCACATCCTGCTAATTGAGACATCCAAGGATCAAAGTTAATCCGGATGCCTTTGTCATTCTCACCTTCTTTTGGCTGGGCTGTATCGTTGACAATCGGGGTATGCTCCCGAACTCCTAGGGCTCGCCGTGAACAGATTTTCCATAAAGGGATCTGCCATCAAGGTCCTTGCCAGCGGTGATCTCTGGTTAATCGGATAATTGAGTCAGAAGCGGAAGTGTGAACCAAGGCTGTTTACCGCCTCCAACTAAAAATCCTAAAGGCCCCAACAAGCTGGTATCCTGCTCATAGGCGTAACAACCCTTTCCGGATACTCACGTATTACGGTGCTTGTATAGGGGTTTTGCAATATAACTTTCCGGCTCATGTGTCGAATGATCATCGGTCTTTTGCCGTCGTCGATCGGGAGGAACGTTGTGCTTCCTGTTTTGGCAAAGGTGGTGTAATTACAAAGGGCGTGCGTGGGACACCATCATATCAAAAAGGGGCATTGTTAATGTAAGATCAACATTGTTGAGTATGAGTAGGATAATGCAAGAAACAACATTGATATGTCCTGTTGGGCGGGAGGAAAATCGGGAAATGTATCTGGGTTCAAAAATATAGAAGTGCCATGCATGGTTATACTCATGTTATCTAAATTCGATTCTTCAGGAAACTACCATGTCATGCATGTTATGTAATCATGTTTGTCCTCACAAACAAATTCTTCAAGGTAACTAACAGACCATGCATTGTTATATACTTGTTTACGTGGGCAAAATTTTTGGAGGATATTCTAGCCATTGATTTTTGAAGGGCGAATAAGGTATGTACACATGGTAAGCATTGCATTTCCTACTTCCAAATATAGAGTTCTCCATATGCATTTACTTCCCTAATGTATGGTTAGATGAAACCAACATTGTGGTGCATTTTCAATCATGAAAATGAGAAACTAACATGGCCATTGATACACACTCATATTTAGTAGTATATATAGATTCTTTAAAATAAGGATAATATCCATATATTCCTAACCGTTTGATTATTAGGTACAAATTGGCTGTAATGACATGGTCTTCGCATGAATTAACTCATTCCAAATATAGCTGATTTCGTCTCTAATATATTGCCATAGTTCTACCAAATTCTGCTCAACAGGGATATGCCAATCATCACAAAAGTTCAAACAGTGTCATGGCGTCATCATTAACATGGAGGAAACAACTTACAGCGTCCCGGCAATATGGTGCCATCGCTTTGTCGTCCGTAGATGATGCCATTGTGTTCAATAGCATCCAAGTGTGTATCACTTTACGATGATCCACTGGCAGTTGTCTCCCTAAAAAACCGGCGTAAAGATAAGCGAGTGCGTCGAACAAGGCAATTAGCTTGAAGTCTGCGTAATTATTGTGTGGGTACTGGCGATTACAATCTTACCAAAACAAGGTCCTCAAGCGGCGTAGTAATCTAGATGACTTGGACGCGATGGTAATACTCTATATAATCCAGCGGAGGAAGGATAATCTCATGGGAGTGCGGAAGTTCCACGAGCACCAACTTTTTACCGTCTTCTCTGAAGGCAGCCATCGATGGGAGTTCATGCCGACCGTAATACCTGCCAAGTTTGAGGCGATGGTGATCGGATCGATGTCGAGGAAATGATGTCGGCGACACACTACATACAAGAAAGTTTGGCTAATGGAGATCGGATTGAAGTCGAGGGGCATCATGCGCCTCCTATCATGGTGAGCCAATCTGCAAGACCAGATAGCAGCAAGCAGGGTGTCTTGAAAAGCTTAGGCCTCGCTTGCGATGGCCGTGTGCATGTCCCTCGAGCATGCAGCCAGCCCTGCGGTCAACATATCCATACCACAACAAGAGGTCGAGGATGTCCGGGAGATTGCTCCAATCGCGGCTCATATGGATGCTCCGGTTCGCGTTCGGCCATGGTGGAGTTTGGAAGGGGCTTGATTTGGGGAGAAGGATGTGGTCTTGGAGGCGGCTAGCGAGGAATAGTGTCTGGGGGAGGGAGGGCGGCGGTACCGGAGGAGATGGAATGGAGGCGGAGGCGGAGAAGGAGATGGAGATGGAGTGGTGCTATGGGGCGGAGAGGGAGGCAGCGGCGCCAATGTCTTTGTCGGCGGTGGTGAAGACCACGATGCACGAGGTGAGGCTGACTTTGGTAACCCGCCGCCTCGCTGGACTAGTGTCGGAGCGAGTGTTGTCATTCTTTGTGAGGACGGATGAATAGTATTTTGACCATCAGTGTACCCCAGTTGTACTACTACTACTACTACTACTACTACTACTACTACTACAGTAGTAGAACATGAATACTCTAGTTAGCGGAAATAGGTCTCCGTGCTAGCATGCTGTTCACTTCATCGTTCGGTATCATCCATATTTGACGAACCAAATTCTCGTGCATGCCCAATCAGCATACTGCCGCATGCATCGTGGTGGATCGGTGCATCAGGGAGCATGGTCGTTCCACACTTGAGAAGAGGAAAAATGGAAAGGTAGAAGCGCAGCGAGGAGGAAGAAGCTGGCTACAGGTGGGAGGATCGAGCGAGGAAGTTAATGCTCCGCCTAAAGGTTTGGGAAAACCTGATTTTCATAAGGTGACTTATACACCTAAGCGGAGGGTATTCCTTAACGAAGAATGTTGTGTCTCCACTCGCTCAAAAAAAGCTCGACACATTTTTTATCTGTTTGCATAGGTCCCACCTATCGGAAGGATGAGCACGTAACGAACAGTCGACTCCTCGGTCTACCCGCAAGCCTTTTTTTAGTCTACCTAGCGTCTAATCAACTGCGCCAACTTCTCCATTTACTTCTCCTCGGGAACATTCGCCTCGCTTCTTCACCTCCCCTTGTCTTCATTTGCATCCAAACCCCCTGCGTTCACATTGTTTTAACCTCTTTAAATAATCATCTACTACTTATTAGACTAGCCATCTAATCCTAATTCTCCAAACCATAGCCCTCCGTTCCAGCGGTTCCAAATGGCGAAAGAGATCGAGATCAGGTTTTAGCGTCCAACATGTCCTCGTCGAAGGCTCGATCGCATAGTTGCCATCACCGTCCACCCAAGGGTTGTTGCGGTGGATCAACAATGTATCCAACTCCTCAAAAAGGTAGAGGCGAGGTCATCGGTCTCGGCCGAGTACGAGGCGTGCCCCGGAAGATCCGGTGCCCCGTCCTTGGTTGCCTCGAAGATGATGTTTTGGTGTACCACATCATACCTCGCCCTCCATACCGGTGAGCTTCACGATTTCTTGTCTCGGGAGGGGTATACTTCGTGGGGCAGCCATCGAAGGGACAAGCGAAGCTGAGCCGTACAACCTTGATTTGAAAAGCATCGGACCTACAAACCGAATCAAAATTCTGTAGAAGATTGTGCTAAAAGACACCATCCCTATTCGGCGTAGCAAATTTTGTGCTCGGTACAAATCTTGAGAAGGGTGGAGGCGGTGGCATTAAGGTCGTATGGATGGGAGAATTATCCCTTGACGTCTGAGCGGATAAAATATGCTGCCCTCGATGCCGTGTGAGTTTGAAGATAGCTGCATGGTCCAAAGAGCTTGTTGAAGCCGTCTCCCACAGAGAATGAGAACAAGAAGAAGAAGAAGAAGAAGAAAGCTGCACAGCGAGAGGGCATTATGGATGGATGAACTATTTCCTCTCTTGTAAAAAAATTATTCCCTCTCGGTGTATATTGATATAGATGGACTATTTCGATGGTGTGCATGTCTTTGGAGCGAGTAGTAGCGTGGGTCCGCTTGACTATAAGGAACTATTTATCCATATATAGCTTTCTCTGCTACTCCTTCCGGTGATCGGTATGCAGTGCATGTGTCCGTGACATGACAGCTTGTCCATGGAAGTTCAACTATGGCGACCATCACGTTTCATCTCGCGATTCCCACGGCGCCTCTCAACCCGGCACCCGCCCCGGCGTGCGCCTCACCCCTCTCGGCCGCACGCCCCTCTGCCTTTGTGTGCATGACATGTGGGCCACCTAAAATGCGTGAGCATCAAGTTTCTACCAGCCACCCGCGATTCCCACGCGCTTCGAACCCATGAAACCACACGTCCCCGACCTGCGGCTCACCCTCTGGCCCCCTTGCCCCTCGCCTTGGGAGCATTACATGTGGACCAGTCACCTATCGGGTCCACATGTTATTGACTCAAAGGTAGGTGTAGTAAGCGCTGAAGCTCGATCCGGCGCCGAGAGGAAATGTAACTCTGCGCCGGGGCTTGTGGTGCTCCCAGCAGCGAACTTCGTGCCAAACTCGAGATTTGTTTCTTTACTATACATGCATAGCGATTTAATGGACATTGTAATCTCAACATGTGATGGGGAGCTCTAAATTTGAATTTGAAACTTATAAAATGAAAAGATTCAAAACAAATAAACCGGGAGAGAGGAGTATATCGTAGGATGTGTCCCATACAAAATAAGTCCCCTGGTTTGTCACCTTGAAGATGCGGTTAGAAAGGAGCACAACGTCTTCCTACTCGTCGACAACAAATCGGCCCATGAGCAGCATGGTCCGCCTTTGACCGCCATGTGCAAGGTTAGTGCTATCTTTTATTCAATCTCACCGTGGTTCCATCAGTACCAATTCATGCGGTGGCCCGTTGCATGGCTGATCCCAATGTTGGACAAAGGTTCTCTGAGGAGCAGTGTCACCGTTGTAAATGTTGTGCAAATTGATGTTGGTACCCTCCATTACATATGCAAGCCAATCTCCACTCGCATGAGCCTAGCACTGAAACAGTGGGCAGGGGAGAATTAGGAAATGGACACGGAAGTAGTCTTTAGAATGCATTTACTACGTGATCAAACTCATCTTACGCTCATCGGAGAAATCCAAGTGCCCCTCAACGTCGGCATCTCAAGGCGTCAACTTGCAACTCTGACCACGCCTGCTGGAGAGACCACCAAGGAAACATCCTCGTGCGTTCCACGGAACATCAAGATGCATTTGTATGAGTAGTTTATCTTGTGAGAGAAAAGGATGAGCGAGGAAGGCCTCTAGAGATAGAGATGGACACTACTACTACCAATGTCTGGCGTGCGTTGCAATGGATCCAAACTAGTAGAATAATACTTGTTCACGTGCTTGAAATATAAACACTCTAGTTTTGATATACATGTGTCGGGGAACCACGAAGCTTGTCCATGGAAGTTGAACCCGGCGACCATCACGTTTCTTGTTTCTACCTTTGCCACCCCGCGATTCCCAGCGCTCCAACCCGGCACGGCGTCCCCGGCGTGGACATGGATCCTCGGCGTGGCTATCACGCCTTGCCCGCCTTTCCTTGGGAAGGTGGGACCCCGCTTATGGGTCCCAATGTCCGATGATAGAATTTAAGGTTGTTGTGCCCTCATCCCCGGCCCCACCGCTCCTCGCCTTTGTGTGCATGACATGCGGGCGGGAAGCTGCGGCGACCATCAACTTTCTACCACAGACACACCCGATTGGGCCGGTTTGCTGCTCCCTTGTGCTCGATCCGTACTCCCACCCCAATTTTCATCCGGGTTTGTGACAATTTTCGTCCGGGCATCAATCCTCGGTGGAGTACTTATGTACTACGGTGTAACCCGGTGTGGCCATCCGCCTCTAAGCCCGGCCGGTGTGGTACCCTGCCAGGCCACGCCACCCCGGCGGTTCATCTCGAAGAGGTGAGTCCGGAACCGCCACCACCGAGAATGACATGTGGGCCAGCCGCATTTAAGGCCCGCATGTCATTGACTCAAAGGGGGCACTAAGCCCAAATTCGGTCCGTGGGCCCAGGAAATGTAACTCTGCGGCGGGCCTTGTGGTGCTCCGATCTGACTCGTGCCAAAACTGGAATTTGTTTCTTACTACTACCAACTAGTACTAGTAAGGTACCGTGCATTCCGCATGAGATTCAGTGGTTTGTGCATTATGCTTCTACATGTGGAGTTTTACGGATTCTAACATGTGGCAAAATCTGGTGGAATGTAAGGTTAGGCAAGTTTGATTAACTGGTGAGTGTTTGGTTCAAGCCACACCTTAGGCAAGCCACCTTGGCCCCACATGACATACACAAAAAAATGTGGCAAGATTCCCTTAGGCTTGCCAACTTGTCTCATTTTGAAGAACTTATTAATAACTTTGCAAGCTTAGTTGTGGCAAAGTTAGTCATGAATTAAGTTCAACCATGGAGTCTTCTAGATTATACATGTGGCGAATCTGGGGATGATATCCAATGGCCGTGGTGCTCGGTTTGCCATCTTTGTACCGTCGGATTGGCTTCATCCAACGACCAACTTTCAAAGTTTTTCACACACTATATAGGGGGTATAGATATAGATGTGCGGTCCGTTGCAATGGATCCAAAGTATATCTATTTAGTGGAGTGCACTCTAAACACATTATCTATTTATTTTTCTCTAACCTTGTAGCCATGCAACCAAGCCAAAAGCTTCATGGGTGCCCCCACATCATATTATTCATACTCGTTGATTGAAAAAAGATAAATCACCCAAAACAAGATCTTCCGTTTTTTGTTCCTCCGATGTTGTGCCGTTGCGTATCTACTAGTTGTATAGTGGTAGTACTAGTAATATAGTATTAGGAGTACAAACTTGGTAAGTACTAGTAGGAGTAGTACTAATCGGGAATGCTCCTACTCTATCAACGAGCCCCGTCACACAAAATTTCTTGGCTTGTGCTAAGCTAGATCTTCCCCTTGTTTTTTTTAACCCGGAGGGGGGTGTGGTTTTCAGCGGGGTCCCACATGAAAGTGAAAATGCTAGCGCAGGCGGAGCTACGTGAGGGCCAACCATTGCCTGGCCAACCCAAACTAGGGATTTTAAGTAGTTGTACATCCGGTTTTGAGGCATGGGCGTCAGCCAAGGAATTTCTATGGGGCAAAGCGTTTTGCTTAAGCTCCGCCTTTGCTGGCAACCCTTCCCTGCCTTCCGGGCGTGTTGTACTCCCGATTCCGGGCGTGTGGGGGTGACCTTGAACATGGGAGCCTTTTCCTTTACTAGCAATGTGCCCGTGCGTTGCAGCGGATCCAAAGTAGTAGAATAGTAGTATTTGTTCACAAACTTGAAAAATCACTATTGTTTTGATATACTCTAATATATTACTCCCTCGTACCTAAATATTTGTCTTTTTGAGATTTCAAATGGACTATCACATACGGATTATATAGACATATTCTAGTGTTTCTAGCAAGATGCCCGCGTTGCCGGAAGTTGATGGAAAAAGGTAAGCACAACTTATAAATTGTGGATGGAGTACTAATTCGGTGATGCATATAATTAAGCAAAGGGATCGCACATGTCGGTATTAGTGGAACAGAATGCAACAACACAATAAAATTAAGGCCACGATGATCTCGCGATGGTGATTCTGAAAGGGAAAAGATGGATCCGAGCGTCCGTCCTCCTCCTCAACTTATGGCCGGGCCACCGGGCGGGGCGGCTTTTGTGGCGGTCGAGGTGCTTCTCAACAAAGGCATCAAGGCTTCCGGCCGGGTTGAGGAAAACCCAAGCGTAGCGTCCTCCGGCCTTGTGAATACCTATGTACCGGATTTGCTTCGCGTGGATGTGTGGTCGATGAATTCTTGCAGGCGGGCCGGCATCGCGGCCGCGAACCTCAGTGGACATTCTTCGTGGCGTCGGGAGCGGTCGCGAGGCCACCGATTGCGAAAGGTTCCGCCATGGGCCGATTAATGGGACAATGAGGAGGCCTTGGCCTGGAGGAATCGGCGATGTCGTCCGCGAGCTTCTTGAGGACGGTGAACTTTTGCTGGTGGAGCGATCATCTGGTCAAGCGAGAGTCGTGGTTGGCGTCGGCGGCCACCACCGGCCGGTCTCCAACACCGTCTGAGGCGATCCTCGGTGCCATGCACCCGGCGTCGTGGACCATCTGGCGCAGCCCGGCGCTCACGCGCCGCCGCCATGGGTGCAGGCGAGCTCTTTTGGCTTTGTGGTTGCTTAGGCAAGTGCTTGAAGCGTCACGATGTGGTAGATGCATTGGAATGGAGGAGGGCACCTTTATATGAAGGCAATGAGGGCAAATGCGTTGCATTCACATCGTGGACCTCTTTTCCCGGACCTCCTCCCATTACTTCCCTCATGCATTAATTAAGGAGGATGCATTGGCCGTTCAACATATTGAAACCCTTCTCCCTCCTAAATGCGCATTAAAGGCGTATCGGGAGCTCACCGCCCATTTTCCGTCGAATACTCCCTCCGTCTAGGTGAGTATTAAGTCATCTTTGAAAACCAAATACTAGTAAACACATAGGCGTGGTGCATTAACTCTCCGTTGTTTCTTATTTTTGACATAAATAGAGGAATCAACCAAGAAGAGATGTGGGGCTTTATGCTTTTAATGACTTGAGACTATCAAACATGACATCCGTTAGTGGATTCGTTGCACAAACAAATACAACCCGTCGGACACACGCATCTTATAGCATCACATCCAATGGCTATAAAGATGAATGAGACCAAATTATATCTCATCTAGATGAGTTCTAGCAAAAGCTGTATTAATAATACTTAGTACTCTGCGCCATGTATCATATAAGTATCATGTAGTACTTTATTTATTGCCATGCATGACACATAGTTCCACGCTCTCTATATGTACCACCTTTTTTTTAATTTCAAGTTTTGCTCCATGGCGCAATCCATCGATACTACTCTTGTACAAAAGTGGAGTATATACATTTTTAAAAGGCTAGGGCGGGGCAGTCTAGCTCGGTCGGTTTCACGAGGCGAGGGCCTTTGTGATTTGGGCTCATTAATTTGCAAATCCGAATAGAAAATCTTGCACCGCCCGGCCTTTGGCGCCTCCATTAAACCCCTCGTTAAACCCCATGCAAACCAAGAATCCTACTCCGGCCACGTCCGTTCATGGCGGGCGAATTAAGCATAACACCGGCCGAGCTCCTCCCGTCCGCCCTCGGTTTAAATGAGGCCGGGCGCCGTCAAGCTCCTACCGTCCGCCCTCTATTTACGAGGCGAACGGGCAAGGGGAAGAATCGCACCCTCCGCCGCTCCCCATCTCCTCCTTCACCATTTTCTCCACCCTTCCGTGGCTTCGATGAGCCGTTCTCGGCATATTACCGGTGGGTGGCCCCCGGAGCCCCTCCGGATCTGGCGAGGCGCTCGGCTTCACCAACCTCGCTTGGCCCGGCGGGCGATTGCCGCCTAAGCGGGGTGGTTCAACAACTTCGCCGCTCAAGTTCAGCTCGATGAGGAGTGGCGAGTTGCTCCGCCCTGCAATGGCAAGCGCCGGTCTGGGCCGTCGCTGCCGCGTCGTCCCGCGCCACCGGTGTCTGCGGTGGCGCGCCTCCGGTCTGGGGCGCCTCCCGTCCTGTGGCAGCGCCATGCGGCGAGCCAAAGGCTTGGTGCGTGGGCGGCGGTCGGTGGCCAGCTTCTCCTTGTCCGCCCCATCCCGAGGAGAAGTAGAACACGGGGGCCCGCCCTTGGGACCCATAAGGCCACCCGGCGGCGACCCAGGTTCGGGTGGTTTCTTTCTTTGCCGTCTCTTAGGGACCTTCGTCGACCCCAAAGTGTCGGCGGACATGAGGGAAGACAAAGGGATCCATGACCATTTAGAACTAAAATAAGTCTAGATATATCCATTTCTAGGACAAGTATTTCCGGACGGGGGAGTATTAATTATACAAGAGGCGGATTGGCACCTCTTAGTTCATGTAAATGTAATGAAATCCATCATGTTTATATGAAGATCCGGCTTTTTTTGAAATCCTTCATGCTTATATGAAATCAGTCCGTGTTTGCAATTTCATCTGGTTGGTTAGAGTTGTAAAATGTATGCCTTTGGCGTTTGATGTAAATCCTCCTGGAAGGAAGCGGGAGGAAATTTGCGGCTGCCGTTGGAGATGCTCTTTATCTGGAAATAATAGTGACATCAATCCATTTGAGTTAATTGCCTGTATGATTGTCCCTCTATAAAAAGTTAATTGCATGTACGTGTACCGTGACTTGGGGTGGCTACAACCGTCGGAAAGTTAAAAAGAAACAAGTCCATCCTTAATATTCTAAGTACTTGGGTTCCTTTGTCGATCGATGGAAAGAAGTATATATTAAATAAGTAGAGTAATATATAATATACAAATCTAAAGTTAAAAGACAAATTAACTCATGTCATCGCGTTGCGAGCATCCCTAACCAAGACACATTTTGTTGTAGACCATCTTTGGAGATATATCTCCATGTCTACTCTTTTATACTCCATTAGTTCCTAAATATTTGTCTTTTTCAGATTTCAAATGGACTACCACATACGGATGTGTTGTAGACATATTTTAGAGTGTAGATTCACTCATTTTGCTACGTATGTCTTTTCAGGAAGGGTTGATTTGTCCTTGATTTATTTATGAGGTATCCGGATGGCCTTTGCCCAAGAAAAAGGTAACATCAAAATTATGGACTACTTTTTTGAGTATGTTGGTAAGGTCCGGTCATAGTCACTTGTTGAAATCTCTAAAAGACAAATACTCCCCTCCATCAAAATACTTGTCATCAAAATGGATGGGAAAAAATCTGGCAATTTTATATCTAACGGATAGGAAAAAACTCGGCAATTTTGCAAAAATATACCCACACATCTCCCGGTTAGCCAAAAAGGCCTTCCCTCGTTCAGCCTTTTCTCTCACAAGATAAACTACTCATACAAATGCATCTTGATGTTCCGTGCAATGCGAACATAATAATTTCTTTTAAAATAGTTGCTCGATAATTGGGTTGAAGTGATATATTTTATATGCGCCTGAATGATTTCAGATTCACTAGTAGTAACAAAGAAAAGGTTGCCTTGTTAATTAACGAAAACAGGGTGGAAAACTATCACATGAGGCGGTAAAACAAGGCACCTTGGGTTCAGCGTCATCGTCACTACAGCTGTCTTGGGTGAAAGTCTACATATCGAGGGGCTAGGCGAACCGAGACACAATGTTTGAGAGAAAACCAATTGACATTATGATCGGATCGAGTTGTCACCTTATCTTTGTCATTGTTGGGGGAGAGAGAAAGGCGTGTCGAGTGTCTTGCGGTGGCCGAGGCACAAGCTGATGTGTATGTGTTGTGTGTGTGTGTGTGTGTGTGTGTGTGTGTGTGTGTGTGTGTGTGTTTGAAAGAGGATTCGATAGATTATTATCAAGATCGATGGCCACCCTACTCCCGGTGCGGGTAGTGTGTGTGTGTATGTTTGAGAGAGAATCCATCGATAGATTAGTATCAAGATCGGTGTCACCCTACTCCTTGGTTTGGGGGTGTGTGTGTGTGTATGTTTGAGAGAAAGCGATTAGATTAGTACTGTCCAGATCGGTGTCACCCTACTCCTTGATTGTTGGGAAGTGTGGGTGTGTGGGGGGCGATGGCCTCTATCTCTCTTATAAAAAGCGAGTTGGTGATGATGTTGTGTTCTGCCGTCACATATTATAAGGCCATCGATTTATATCCGATGGATGAAGGAAAATATGGCAATTGCAAAAAAATACCCACACCCCTCTCAGTTTGCAAATAGGGCATCCCTGTTCATGCTACAAGATAAACTTCTCATACAAAATGCATCTTGATGTTCCGTGCAAGCACATGGGCATCTTGCTAGTAGGGAGAGGTTTATATGACACATATCTAAGCTATATTAGGATGAGTAGATAGCATATGTGTTAATAGCTTTGAACATTGGTGGTACGTGGGTGAAGCGATTAAAGGGGGTGCAGGCGTGTTTGACATAGAGAGCGTCGTGTGTTTACGTACTTGAGAGACTTGTGGGGCCAGGGGTAGAAAGATGAATTTATTTTTGTAGGAGGAGAGAGAAATACACAGAAGTGCAGTGGTATGTGATTCCGATGCCCGCAGGGGAAATGAGATATGTATGCGTGTAGGAGAGATTGCACAATTCATTTCACGCATCACAATCTAGCGATAATGGACGTGCATCCAGCTTGAACATAAGTCAATATCTGCTTGATGTCATGGCCAAAAGGTACAATATCGGAATTATTTTTATAAAGATTGGACACTCCATATCACATTTTTTCTATTTAAATAAACCTTTTCAATTATTGCATGCCAAAATTATGGTGATGTTTCTTCAAACAACCAATGTAGCTATCATGTACATACCATTATTACTCTTGCATTCAAATTCATTAGTCTTGGACTGATTTAAAGTTTCTATTTTGAAGTAATATATATAATATTCATATATAGATTTAATGAGGTCTTACAATTTATGAAATGGAGGCTATGTAATCATATGAGTGTAACACTTTTAAGTAGCGGACTACAATATCCATTTCCTTTTGTAAGCCTCTACACTAACAAGTCAATGCATTATGTTTAAAGTAAATAACCAATTGCACTAAATTATCTATTTACGAAAGAAATACATAGGCTGGCGTTTGATCCTTTTGTGAAACTGGCGCGCCCTTACACCCATCACGATTAGCTGCGCCAATGTGAGCAGTCCAAGTTATCGGTAGCATCATCCCGAGTTATTGTCTTTTTTACTCGGTGAACTTCACACTGGTTATTAACTGCGTGCCCGTGTACTGCAGATCTGCTGCCGACCTTCCTGCCTACGGTCCAAATTGGTTGAAACTGGATACGGAGCGATCCCGCGAGGCAAAATCTCCGCCTCAACCTAAAATTCCGCCACCTTAGTCTTTAGCATCGAAATCCCCTTTGTCCTTGGTGCCGAGGACCATACTTGTGACACATACGCCCTCATCTATAATAGGTCGGGCTGCTTTGTAACTTCCAGTTCCCCACTACACCCCACATTTCCTCTCCCTCCTCATAAAGCGATGACCTCACGGCACGAGGCATCTTACATCAGCCGTCCGTCTTCATCGCCCTTTCTCCCTCCCTCTCGAAACCCTAGACTGCTCATCCACGGCGTACCATAGCCCATTCCTGCGTGGCGTCCACCTCGCCGGATCTGCCTGCGGCGCATCTACCCTCCCACCTCCCCTAGAAACAAGTAGACTGCTCATCCACCTTGTACCACAGCCATTCATTGCGGCCTTGTCCTGGCGCGGATCTGCCGCCGGTACTCTCGTCAACCGCGCATCTGCAGGGCTCATTAATCTCCCAGGAGCCTTGTCCACCCCGGGCCGCCCCCGGCGCCCCGTGGCGGCCTCTGATCCTCTTCGCCGACACCTTCCTCAACCCTACGGGAGCCAGCCGACACCTTCCAACCCTACGGGAACCGCCGACACGGCGTCAACCCTAGGAGTAACCGCCTATACCATTCTCAACCCTACTAGGGCCGCTTTGCCAACTCACAAGTCCACGGCCTCAGATCCGCTTCCTCGCACCCTCATCCAACCTCGGGGCAACCGGCGCCCGTCCACGGCCGCGATCCCATCGTCGACACCACCCTTAACCCAACCAGGGCCGGGCCCGTCCACGGCGGATCCGCATTGACACCATCCTTAACCCAACCACGGGCAACCGGCGCCCGTCCAGGCGAATCCGCGCGTCGACACCATCCTTAACCCAACCACGGGCACTTCCCTCGCCCTCGTCCCGGCCCCGATCCGCCCGCCCCACCGTAGTCCACCCTACGAGCCGCTCCACAAACACCCTACTCGGCGGTTCTAGATCTCCTTACGGACCCGAAGCCAGCGGCGTCATCACCCTCGGCGTTTCTAACCTGATTCCCACGTGGGAGATGCAAGCACCCCCCGGCCTGGTACTTGTCACCTTTAAACCCGTCCCCGC
>JAHIAM010013813.1:0-12236 GCA_021605205.1 Aegilops longissima
ACTCCATGCGACATCGATCCTGGTCATGTATATCTTGGCCAACTTGCCTGGTATAGTAGTCTTCACGGGAATGAAGTGAGCTACCTTGGTCAAACGATCAACTACTACCCGGATAGAATCATAAGAGCGGGTCTGGGTAATCCTGTGATGAAATCCATACCAAGTTTCTCCCATTTCAATCGGAATCGGCAAAGGTTGAAGTAACCTCTGGCCGATGTTACGCCTTTACGTTGGCAAACATGCATCTTGCTACATACTGGCAATGTCCTTCTTCATACCTCCACGAAACTTTGCTTCAAATCCGGTACATCTTGGTGTTGCGGGGTGAATCGAATCACGGTGAATCATGAGCCTCTGAAGAATTAGCTTCTGAGCTGGGATCATTGGGCACATAATCGATCCTCAAACCATATAGTCCCGTGTTCATCCTTACGGAATCCTTTAGCTTTTCCTTCCTCCATCTTTTGTTTTATCTCATCAATTTCCTTGTCCGACTTACGGGCTTCACGAATCCTTTGGTCAAGGTGGACTGAACTTCGAGTTGCAACAAATCCTTTGGAACTATCTCCATCGGAGATCTCGAGGTCATCGACTAACTCTTGGGGTAATCCTCCTGCTGTAAGGGTATTCACATAACTCTTACGGCTCAAAGCATCTGCTACAACATTAGCTTTACCGGGTGGTAGTGCAATCTCATGTCATAGTCCTTTATCAACTCTAGCCATCTCCTCTCTGAGGTTCAATTCCTCTGCGTGAAGATATACTTCAAACTCTTGTGATCTGTAGACATCTAGCGGTTTCGATGAAAATGTCTCCAGTCTTGAGTGCATGCACTCTGTTGCTAACTCCAAATCATCGTGGCATAATTCATCTCATGAGGCCGTAGCTTCGGAGGCATAAGCTACAACCTTACCTTCCGCATCAATACACCTCCGAGTCCTTGACGAAGCGTCTAATAAACCTGGTATTCCTTGTGTATGTCGCAAAATCAACCTTTGGAGCTGTGACCAACCGTTTCTTCAATTCTTGAAAACTGGCTTCACTTCCTCGGTCCAAACATACTTGGCTTCCTTCTTCAATAGTTCAGTCATGGGCTTGGCAATCTTGAGAAGTTCTCAATGAACCTCCGATAATATCCTGCGAGTCCAGAAAACTACGGATCTCCTTGGTGAGGTGGGTGGCCCAATCGGTGGTGATTCAACCTTGGCGGGATCAACTGCTATTCCTTCTCCTGAAATAACATGTCCGAGAATCCAACTTCCTTCACCAAAATTCACATTTGCTGAACTTGGCATACAAGCGATGTTCTCGAAGTTTCTCGAACTAGGCAAATGTTCCTTATGCTCTTCCTCGCTCTTGGAAAAATCAATATGTCATCGATGAAGACCACGACAAACTTGTCCAAATACTCCATGAACACCTTGTTCATCAAATTCATAAGTATCGGAGCATTAGTCAATCAAATGACATGACGGTATACTCATATAAACCATACACGTGGTGAATGCTGTTTTGGGTATATCCTTTTCACGGATCTTCAAGCGATGATACCCGATGAAGATCGATCTTAGAAATACCTTGGCTCCAACAAGTTGATCAAACAAGTCATTGATCATTGGCAGGGGTACTTGTTCTTGATGGTTACCGTTCAATGCCGATAATCCACAACCATCCTCAAGCTTCCATCCTTCTTCTCTACCAAAAATGGGGCTCCCCAAGGTGATGAGCTTGGGCGAATATATCCTTTCTCCAATAACTCATTTATTTGATCCTTGATCCCTTTCAACTCATTCGGTGGCATCCGATAAGGTCTCTTGGATATTGGGGCTGTGCGGCAATAGCTCAATCAGAAATTCAATGTCCTGTCCGTGGCATTCCTGGTAATTCCTCAGGGAACACATCGGAAAGCCTTGCACTCGGCACTTCCTCTGAACAACTCCCGTGAGAATACTGATTATTCATCTGGTTGCTGGCTACATACTTGATCCTCTTACGCTCCGGGGTGGTGGCAGAATAGACTTTGAGCACAATCAATGCTCCCTTCAAACTTTGACAACCAATCCATGCCTAGGATTACATCCAAGGTGCGGTTTCCAACACTATGAGGTCCACGGAAATTTATGATTCCGATGTTGAGGGTTGCGGACAGCCTACACGCCATCATTTCTCCTCTGCGGCCGGCCTTGAAGGGCTTCTAAGGGTTCTAGTGTGTAACCGTACTTTTCCACAACTACCCTTGATATGAATGAATCGTTGCACCAGAATCAAAGAGAACCAAAACTGAGCGTGAATTCAATAAAACTTACCAACCCGTTACGGCTGATCATAGGCGTCCTCCCGTCGATATGGTTCACGAGCCGGAGGAGCAGGTTTGGCTTCTTTGAGCCTCCATTGCCATTTCCATTCTTGCTTGGCCTCCGGGCAGTCGGTGGCATAGTGCCTGTCTTGACACTTGAAGCGGGTGATGTGGCTCGGATCCTTGGAGCAGGGGGAACGGTGCTGATTGCCATTACCATTTCCATTGCCATTGCCATGGCCGACTTGTTGTCTGGCTGCGGTTGTTCCCATTTCCTCCATGGTTATGACCTCCATGGTTATGATGGGTGTGCCCTCCTGAGTCGGTTGCATGCGGGCCTGCTGAGTTCGAGTTGTGCTTCCCGGCTGTACTTTTGCCTTTTCTTCCTTGCTTGCCTTCCGGAATGGTGGCCTTGTCTACCACTCCATGCGGACATACGATCCTGGTCATGTATATCTTGGCCAACGGCCTGGTATAGGTAGTCTTCACGGGAATGAAGTGAGCTACCTTGGTCAAACGATCAACTACTACCCGGATAGAATCATAACCGAGCGGGTCTGGGTAATCATGATGAAATCCATACCAAGTTTCTCCCATTTCCAATGGGAATCGGCAAGGTTGAAGTAACCCTTTGGCCGATGTTCGCCTTTACGTTGGCAAACCCATCGCTACATACTGGCTGTCCTTCTTCATACCTCACGAAACTTTGCTTCAAATCCGGTACATCTTGGTGTTGCGGGGTGAATCGTCGTGAATCATGAGCCTCTGAAGAATTAGCTTCTGAGCTCGGGATCATTGGGCACATAATCGATCCTCAAACCATATAGTCCGTGTTCATCCTTTCCTTTCCCTTCCCCATCTTTTGTTTTATCTCATCAATTTCCTTGTCCGACTTAGGGCTTCCAATCCTTTGGTCAAGGTGGACTGAACTTCGAGTTGCAACAAATCCTTTGGAACTATCTCCATCGGAGATCTAAAGTCATCGACTAACTCTTGGGGTAATCCTCCTTTAAGGGTATTCACATAACTCTTGGCTCAAAGCATCTGCTACAACATTAGCTTTACCGGGTGGTGGCAATCTCATGTCATAGTCCTTTATCAACTCTAGCCATCTCCTCCACGAGGTTCAATTCCTTCGGTGAAGATATACTTCAAACTCTTGTGATCGTAGACATCCAGCGGTTTCCGATGAAAATGTCTCCGTCTTGAGTGCATGCCTTGGCTAACTCCAAATCATCGTGGCATAATTCATCTCATGAGGCCGTTTATGGGGAAAGCTCAACCTTACCTTCCGCATCAATACACCTCCGAGTCCTTGGGAAGCGTCTAATAAACCTGGTTTCCTTGTGTATGTCCGGCAAAATCAACCTTTGGGCTGTGACCAACCGTTTCTTCAATTCTTGCGGCTTCACATTCCTCGGTCCAAACATACTTGGCTTCCTTCTTCAATAGTTCAGTCATGGGCTTGGCAATCTTGAGAAGTTCTCAATGAACCTCCGATAATATCCTGCGAGTCCGAAAACTACGGATCTCCTTGGGAGGTGGGTGGCCCTCGGTGGTGATTCAACCTTGGCGGGATCAACTGCTATTCCTTCTCCTGAAATAACATGTCGGAATCCAACTTCCTTCACCAAAATTCACATTTGCTGAACTTGGCATACAAGGATGTTCTCGAAGTTTCTCGAACTAGGCCAAATGTTCCTTATGCTCTTCCTCGCTCTTGGAAAAATCAATATGTCATCGATGAAGACCACGACAAACTTGTCCAAATACTCCATGAACACCTTGTTCATCAAATTCATAAGTATCAGGAGCATTAGTCAATCAAATGACATGACGGTATACTCATATAAACCATACGTGGTGAATGCTGTTTTGGGTATATCCTTTTCACGGATCTTCAGGATGATACCCGATGAAGATCGATCTTAGAAATACCTTGGCTCCAACAAGTTGATCAAACAAGTCATTGATCATTGGCGGGTACTTGTTCTTGATGGTTACGTTCAATGCACGATAATCCACAACCATCCTCAAGCTTCCATCCTTCTTCTCTACCAAAAAGCGGGGCTCCCCAAGGTGATGAGCTTGGCAATATATCCTTTCTCCAATAACTCATTTATTTGATCCTTGATCCTTTCAACTCATTCGGTGGCATCCGATAAGGTCTCTTGGATATTGGGGCTGTCGGGCAATAGCTCAATCAGAAATTCAATGTCCTGTCCGTGGCATTCTGGTAATTCCCGGGAACACATCGGAAAGCCTTGCCTTGGCACTTCCTCTGAACAACTCCGTGAAATACTATTATTCATCGGGTGCGGCTACATACTTGATCCTCTTACCTCCGGGGTGGTGGCAGAATAGACTTTTGAGCACAATCAATGCTCCTTCAAACTTTGACAACCAATCCATGCCTAGGATTACATCCAAGGTGCGGTTTCCAACACTATGAGGTCCACGGAAATTTATGATTCCGATGTTGAGGTTGCGGGAACCCACGCCATCATTTCTCCTCTGCGGGCCCGGCGAAGGGGGCTTCTAAGGGTTCTAGTGTGTAACCGTACTTTTCCACAACTACCCTTGATATGAATGAATCGTTGCACGAATCAAAGAGAACCAAAACTGACGTGAATTCAATAAAACTTACCAACCCGTTTCGGCTGATCATAGGCGTCCTCCCGTCGATATGGTTCACGACCAGGGAGCAGGTTTGGCTTTTTTGAGCCTCCATTGCCATTTCCATTCTTCCGGCCTCCGGGCAGTCGGTGGCATAGTGCCTTCTTACACTTGAAGCGGTGATGTGGCTCGGATCCTTGGGCCGGGCGAAAGGTCTGATTGCCATTACCATTTCCATTGCCATTGCCATGGCCGACTTGTTGTTGGGGGTTGTTCCCATTTCCTCCATGGTTATGACCTCCATGGTTATGATGGGTGTGCCCTCCTGGTGTTGCATGGGGGCCTGTGAGTTCGGTTGTGCTTCCCTGGCTGTACTTCCGCTTGCGGCTTCTATCTCTCTTGCTTGCCTTCCGAATGGTGGCCTTGTCTACCCTCGGTAGTTGTTGAAAGACAATAAGCCATTCTCAATTCATCATTGAGTCCCTCAAGGAACTTCTCCTTGGCGGCATCGTGGCCACATCATCGGGGCATAGCGGCAGCTTCTGAATTCATCCACGTCTTGTGCCCGTGCGGTTCCCTGGCGTAAGTTGCGGAACTCACGCTTCTTGGACTCATGGCTCCAGCGAGACATGGCGGTGGAAGGCCTCTGGAATTGATCCCTGTGATGCCACCCATGGGAAAAGTGGCGGTGTAATTCTCCCAAAGAAGTTGCAGGTCCATCCGGTTGGTGCGGAAAGCCACCTTCTCCATCAGTGCATCCAAGGTGACTAGCTCCTTCCGATCTTGCGGGTCATCACCACAATCGGCTCGGTGCTACTAGAGAACACTGGTTCAACCTCGAAATCGAGTCAAGTTGTCCACGTGGGTGGTGGCGGTGGCGGTGGATTGTTGGCGGTGTTAATTCGAATAAGGGCTGCATGGGTGATTCCTTTTGGAAGGGGTGAGCTCGGGGAAACCGGTGTCACGTCTCGGAGGCATCGGTGTGTTGGAGTGGTGAAATTTAGAATAGAACAATGGTCTATGAAAATAACACTACCCATATGAATGCACAATCATAACACACCAATCATTTATTCATTCCACTCAAACATGGTTCAAACTCGATTACAAAAGCTCATGACTAATCGAAGGAAAAACATCGGCCTAACGATCGAGAAAAAAGTAAAAGATAACATGGTGGTGACTAAAAGTCTTTATCGGTGGCGCCTCCTTTGGGGTTTCCTTCGGTGGTACTCCTTGAAATCCTGATCATTGCTCACGAGGGGTGCCTCGTCTCCCTCGGTAAGGTCCTCTCCCAAGTCCATCTTTTCCTCTATCGCGGCAAGCTTCATCTTGGTGTCGACTATCTCCATGAAGTCCGTGATTTCTTCCTCATGCCAAGGAATTCTGCGTGCCTTCTCCTCCAGCTCCGATTCCGGGAACAAAAGCTTCGGTGTGTCTTGATTAGATCGAATCTCCCGTTTCAGAAGACCTCCAAGTCTGGATGTAAAGAGAGTGGAATCGTCCTCAATGTCGGATGATATCTCCATTCCTTGCCTGCGAGAAACCATGGCGGTCGAGTGATCGAGCTCGGCCCTTCTCCTCAGTGTCCAAGTGCTCGATAGATCCCCGTCCCGATGATCCGGTTGAACTCGGTGAACTCAAAGTTGATAGGCTCCGTGTGTCCTCCAAAGGTTCTCCCGGATATGCACCTCAATTCTGGCGGGTGTCGTCGGAAGTGCATTAGTTGGCTTCCCGTGATGAGGGGAGCAATCTTACAGCTTCACCATCTGGACCAGCTTTCTTCGAAGGGCATTCTCCCGGGGGCGAACTCCGGTAGCAAAAGCGGGGTAATGGGCCATCTAGAATGTTGCAAAGGGAGAAAGTCGGAATAGAACGGGAAGAATTATAGAATGAAAAGGGTGAAAGTAAATGGTCTCCTTATGGCTTTCCGATCCTAGGGTTCGATCCTCGGTGGGTTGTCGATACCATCTCTGGCGACCTGACCCAAAATTCAAATCTATATGCTACCATCCCAAGATCATCTTTGGTACTCAGTAATCGATAAAGTAATCAAAGTTCAATCACACGAATATCATTGATTCTCATATAGAGTCTTTATTACAAGGGAATAAATTGGCTCAAGGCCAACTCATGGAAATAAACTACTAATGCGGCGTCGAAGATAAGCGAGTCCATCCGACTCCAAGGGCAATGCCAAGCGCGGGCGTGCCTCCTCTGATGGAATATATCTGCAACATAATACGTTGCAGCCATGTAAGGTCAGCTTTTGGAATAAGCGGCAAGTCATGAAGAATAACAAAATAAAGTTACTAACACTATATGCATTTTGGTTGGAGCTCTAAGTTTCATCATTTTGCGAAAAGCAAATTTTACCCTACTACTGGACTTGCTTGCAATTTACTACAATTATTGGTAGTTATTGAGATGGTTCCGCCAACCAATATCTGTTCCCAAATTATTAAGTCATAAACCCTCAAATTAATTCATTAATTTTAGTGTTGAGATATCCGAATACTTCCAAGTTCGAGGCTCAAATGTTAACGGGGACATTCGATTAGATCTTTAAACTCTCAGAGGTTGCCTTTCCCAAGAATCATTCCCTCCTTTAAAATCTTACTTCATGGTGTTTGAAGATGGGACAATAAACAGGTCTTCAAAGAGTTCTTGGCCCTTTGCGGTACCCATCCAATCCTACCGTTCGTCTACTTTGTAGTCCTAAACGTCACTACTAAATCAACCCAGCGAGCCCATAATGGCTTGCGGCTGCGGGAACTTCGGTCATGGGGCATCCATCCTTCTCTTGTGGCTGGGTGAAGCTTTCCGGGGATGTCATGGGCTTCTCCATGCATCCGGCCCCGGGTGCTCAGGGTGCCCGTCACTCCTCCAGTAGTGATTTTCGAAGTCCATCTTGATCATTGTAGTTCATGGGGTTGTCATCATCATTGACTCTCATCTTGCTTATAATTTCCTCATCCCAAATCCGTCTCTGGAAGCAAAATAACTACTCGTCCGGGTCAAGGTAACAAGGGTTGGTTCATCCTACCCATGATACTACCAAGTTTAATGACTTCAATTTCACTACTGCATGCATGGTGGGGTGGTGACAACTACTAATGCACAAAAACATAGGTATAGAATTAAATGATCAAAACTTGCCTTCTGTGATCCTCGTAAGCTAAAAGGTAGTAGCAAGCTTAGCACTCGGAAACTCTCCGAGACAAACAATAGCACAATAAGCACAAAGCAATAGGATCACACAACATAACAAAGGTAAATAACACAACAAAAAATCAAAGCCAAATCCAAAAAAACTCAAAAAACACCAATTCAAAGTTTTCCCTCCCAAACAATAACAATAATAGTTTTTATATAACAAAAATTCCTTAATATAACCTAATCATGTTTTTGAGTTGACTTAACAGAAAAGGTTTCACTAAGCAACTAGGTGCAAAAAATTAATTAAATAGCTATTATAAACTCATTTTAGGCCTAATCCAATTTCTATTGAGAAAATAATTTAAAACTTTTATTAATTATAAATAAAAGTTCATCTAATGGAGTGAAGAAACTAACCTCGAATAACTAATCACAAGTTAAAAATAAATTCATTTCCTAATTAATTAATTAGGAAAAGAGGAACTAGTTAATTAATTAGGATTAATAGGATTCTGTCTAAAACCAATTATTTATTAATCCTAAAATACCCAGTTAATTTCTAGGGTTTTACAATGTCAAAATAAAGTGGTGACAAAAAGAATCATGCAAAAATAATTTTTCTAACTAAAGTTATAGCAGATTTACTATTCTGGCTAAAACATTATTAAAGCCTTTTAATTATTTTAACATAGCTAAAAATACTACAAAAACTACATAAAATTTGCAATCCAACAAAAAAAATCATCTAAAAATATTAAACAGAATAAAAGATATACATTTTTGAAAACAAAACTATTCTAAAACAGAAAATCAAAATAAAAAAAAAAGGCCTAATGGGCCTATCTTGTTAAATGTTAGGTAGCCTAACGGGCCTAGGTTTAAACTAAGCGAACTAAAAAAATAAACCTAAACTAAAACTAAACCGATCGGAATCGGCGGTTTATAAATAAAACCTAACCCTTGGGGTTTCTAATCCTAGCCCTAGATCTAGGATCGGACGGGGGGCGTCAGTGACTTACGGACTCCCGGGGGCGAAATCGTCAGGCGTCGGCGTCGGGAGCTCCGCTCGTCGGGAGATCGCAGGTGGGAAGGGGTTGGTGGTGTTGGGGGTCGGGGTGGACTAGGGGTCGGGCGGCAACAATGGCGGGGAGGCTTGGTCTCGGGGAAAGGGAGGAGAGAAAGGGCGGAGCTCGGGGAAATGGGGTGTGGGGTTCGGCCTTTATAAGGCCCGGGCTCGCGGAAGGGCCGGGGTGGGGATCCCGGATCCCGGGATCAGTCGATCTCCCGTGCGTGGAAGGGGGTCCGGTGGGAGAGAGAGAGAGGCGAGGGTGGGGTGGGAGGCCCTCGGGTTTCGCGAGGGGGAGGGGTAGGGGTGGCTTTGGGGATCGGTGAACTGGCCCGAGACTCTTGGCCCTGGGCCAGGGTGGCCTAATGGGCCGGGGTTTTTTTTTATTTATTTAAATAAAACTAAAACAAAAATAAAAAAATCTATAAATAATTTATATAGGGTATATATATACCAAAATGATCGGGAATATTCCCTTTCATTTTCAAAGGCAAAATCAAACTTCATAAAAATCTATTTTTTCAAATTCAAATAAATTTCAGATTTGAATCCAAATCTTTTGCATTTTTCCTCTGATATTTTGGAGTGTCATGTTTGCTCCTCTCATACTTTTGATCAAGTATTTATCGGGCTTAGTTTTTGAATTGTTTCCCACATGCCAAAGTTTGAAATTCAAATTCAAAACTCAAAACTCTCTGGAACTTCAATGGCATTCAAATTCAAACAGGATGCATAGGATGCTAGCTATAATTGTAAAACATTCCAAATAGGAAATTTGGGATGTTACATTCTCCTTGCGCCGCTTTGGGCGCTCCACTAATCTTGCTAGTTTAGCCATCGCCCTTCGCCCTCGCCTTGGGTGACCGTTTACCCTCCTCAGTGGCCTCTTCCTGCCTTATAACTTGCCTTGTGCTACTACGCCGTTGGCACGGCGGCGCCTTGGCATGTTGGCCCATGCGCCTGCCTTGTAACCCGGCCCGATAGGCCCCTGTGCTATGGCAGTGAGGTCCCACCCCAAAACGTTAAAATGATATAAAAAAGAATAATAAAAATATATTAATTAATTAATTAATTAATTAATTAACTAAATTAATTAACTTAAATAGTTGAGTTTAATTAACCTAATTAAAACTGTTATGTTAACACTAATAGTACATTAGTTAACGAGTCAATGACATCGGGTCCCCTTGTCCCTTTGACTAGTCAACAGCCTCGTTGATGCTGCAGGCGTCACGGACCCCACATCACCTCTATGCTGCTTTTGTGTACACTTTGTGTGTGCGCGTAGCAATTTAATCTTTATTCTCGAATTAGTTTTAATTACAATATATCAATAAAACTTTCCGGATGTTTCCCCTTAGCGTATCGCCTAAGCTGCGTTAGAACACGTCTAGCTCATCATTGACCTGTTATGCACTTGCACTATGTATTTAGAATTTTATAAGAAAATTTGTGAAATTTGAAAGAAATAAAATCAAAAATACATATAAAGTGAAAAACAAAAACAACAGAAAGCCAAAGAAAAACAAAAATGAAATGGAGGGCGTGGCAGGCGCGATCTTGGCGGTGTTTTTGGGATCGAGAGGCGGCGAGGTTATACATGTGTGTTGTCCTCGCCTCCCTCTCCGTGGCCGTCGTCTGCCGCCCGTCTCGCTCTACGCGACACCCTCTCCACCCTTCCTCGCCCCTCCTTTTGCCACGCCCCTTCTTCACTTAATTAATTTGTTTTACTACATGTTTTCAGGTGACATAATGGCGGACGATAGAGCTGACCGATTATGGACAACTATGATCCGGACGGTGAAGCACATATTCGGCATCATAAGCGGCGATATTCTATATGTGCCGACGGAGAAGAAGATGATATCTCTTCTTATCTGAACCTTGACGGTGAAGATGAAGGCGCCGTCGACAAGATGATGCCGAACAAGCGTCGATAAGCGGCGATCTTCAAATGGAAGTAGCAACCACCTCCGGTAGCGAGGATATATATACATTGAGCCTCGGTGATACAAACTAACTGATTTGAATAAATATGTGTGTACTAACGCGCGACTCTCTTTCTTATTTTAGCCCTCGGCGGATCGTCGAAACAATCGATGCGTCGTCAAAGCGTGGCGCAACCAAGGCGATGAAACAAGGAGAAACATGCACCATCGAGGTTGTCGACGATTCACGGCGAGCACTGGAGCCCGCAAGAAGCCACCAAGTTTGTCCCAATGCGGAGCCATTGTTAGAGACAACGTCTCGATCACCGTCGAGAGTGGAATGAGCCAAAGAAGGCGCGAATTGATGGTTTCACTTTTGTCGATAAGAGAACAAAAAGATTGCTTCAAGAAGCTTATGGAACATTTCGTTCTACCTCCGGAATACAACAAATTCGATGAGGAGGGTAACAAGATTGAGGAAAACAAGGAGAGGAGGAGGCTAGTCAAACAGTTCGCTCTTCATAAGATGGCCGCGCATTCGGAAATTCAAGCAAAATCTAGCCCGTGACTTTGTCAAGCAGAACAAGACTCTGGATTTCAAAGGACAATATGAAACTGAAACATGATTGGCCAGAATTTGTGAAGCAAAAGAAATCGGAGCAGTTCATTCAAATATCAAAAAAATAAGGAAAATCGGCTAAGAAGGAGTACAATCATGTTATGGGGCGGGGTATCGCATTTGGGTGCCTAGGTTGGAGAAGATGGAGAAGCAGTGAGGCGAGAATCCGTCCAGTGCGGAGGATGGGACCCAAGGGCCAAAAGCTGGTGGAATGCGGGCATGGGGAGCTGAACCCGGAGGCAGGGAGTGTGTTTACGGGGCAAATTAATTAAACCCACCCAAGCCCTTATTGATGCAATGAAGGATGCTCAACGGGAAGATCAAGTTCAACGGAAGAACGGCGCAAAAGCCCTCGGGAATCC
This sequence comes from Aegilops longissima, assembly GCA_021605205.1. Lineage (NCBI taxonomy): Eukaryota > Viridiplantae > Streptophyta > Magnoliopsida > Poales > Poaceae > Aegilops > Aegilops longissima. The sequence goes on from JAHIAM010013813.1 coordinate 12,047, forward strand.
TGAACACGGAGGGCGATTCGAGGCATGGGGCACATTCCGTGGAAAATAGGGTTGAGCGATGACCCGTCGTTCTGAAGCCGTAAAAAGATGGATCGGGAAGCAGATGTTGTGGGCGGTTGGCATCGGAAATGGATGTGATGAAGAAAACCATGAGTGTACTAGTAGCGAAAGATGCAGCTGGGGCAAAGCA
>JAHIAM010013814.1:0-16023 GCA_021605205.1 Aegilops longissima
CATGCATATTTTGAGATACTTCAGTAAGGATGTTTTGTAAAGCATGTCTTGATCTATCCATCCATGCCCTTGTTTGCAATTAGGAGTGCTGCTTGAGTCAATAGCTCTACTTTTGCTTAAAATGTTTCCTGGCAGATTGTTTAATGTTATTCAATTTTGCCAGGTTGTTTGGTTGATCCATGTATGCTATGTTTTGTTCTTGCCATGTTTCTTCTATGCCTTCTTTTGATGTATTATGTAGTTTTCATATAAGGCTCTGTGTGGTGTTGGCTTTAAACATGCCTACTTGTTATCAGTTTTGACTTGCCATGTTGCTGAATCTTTAAAAACTTTCGATATTGTGGGTGTTATATATTTTCTGATCCTTTTGGCTTATGGTCACTAAGGACTTTTGTTTACAATTAGTAGATTCCCATGCCTTTGTTTGCCATTTAAGTTCCTGTAACATGTTGTTTTGCTCTAAACATTGCAACCTGATGTTTTTCTGCTTAAGTCAAACTGTTATTACCAATCTTGCCATGTCATTTTGAGCATGTTCTAGTATTTCTGGAGATAGCTCAGTGTTCATGTTTTGTAATGCTTTACCTGTAGATCATGCCCATGCCTTTTGTTTTCATGTTGAGGTCCTTAGCATTTGTTTTGATGCTTTATGCCTAGTTCTTTTTGGACAGATTGTTGCTATATCTTGTATAGGGTGTATGTTTGAACCGTTGCTCCGTTTTGGTGTGCTCTATATGAAACTTGCTTGATTTTGCATGTAGTTTCATATTATCATGTTGCATCCTTGTTTTGAGGTGTTTGCTTGATGTTTGTATGCTTTTGCATCAATGCCATGTTATCTTGTTTTGCTCATATCTTCTAGCCGTAGCTCAATTAAATGAACTTTATATGTAACTTGACGAATTTCGTGTAGATCATCGTGGTGCATTTAAATTGCTGTTTAACAACTTGAACATAAGGTTTATTCAGATCTGGACCAATTTCAAATTTGCATATGAGGTTCGGGAATTTTATATTTGTTCGGCCTCATTTAAACTTGCTTTGATGTGTTGCTCTTGTTTGCATCATCCTTGCCATGAGTAGCTTCATGTAGCTTTGTATGCATCATGCTTGTTGTGCATCATGTCTTGTTCATGTGTGGGTGTTTACTATGTTGTGTGCTTCTTCTTGTTAGTTCTGTTTGTTCGTGGATTGTTCGTCCGCTTGGTTCTTCATCCGTTCATCTTCTTCATGGATCCGTTCATCTTCTTTGGACTCGTTCTTCTTCCTTCGGGATTTGGCAAGATGACCCTTCCCGGATCTCACTACTATCATTGCTATGCTAGTTGCCGTTCTATCGCTATCTTTCGCTACCTATTTCTCAAGCCACCAATTGCCAGCCCTCTAACCTTTTTCCCTTCCTAAAACCGTTGTTTGGCTATGTTACCTTTGCTCAGCCCTCTTATAGCGTTGTTAGTTGCAGGTGAAGATGAAGTTTGTTCCTTGTTGGAACATGGAGATGTTGTTCCTTGTTGGAACATGTTTACTTGTTGGATATCACAATATATTTATTTAATTAATGCATCTATATACTTGGTAAAGGGTGGAAGGCTCGGCCTTATGCCGTGTTTTGTTCCTCTTGCCCCTAGTTTTCATATCGGTATTATGTTCCCGGATTTGCGTCCCTAAGCGGTGGGTGATTTATGGGACCCCTTGAATTTTTGAATAAGACTTTTCCAAAGGCCCAACATTGGTTTTACCATTTGCCTCACCACCCCTTTTTCCCTTGGGTCCTCTCGGGTCATCTTTATTTGGGGCCAATGCTTGTCTAAGTGTTGGTCAAACTAAAACTTGGGTGCCCCGGAAACTTGGGGTTCGTCGGTTCCGTCGTACTGCTCATGGTGTGGCCGAGGCAGATCTGGGGCTACTATCGGGTGTCGGCGCGGGAGGTCTTCTGGTCTTGTTTTTTTTGAAATGTCTTGTTCGGATTCGAGTGTCGGGCTTCCGGGGAAAGGTCTATTCCCGTTGATCGCGAGCTTATCATGGGCTAAGTTGGGACACCCTGCGGGGTTTGAACTTTGAAACCGTGCCCGGGTTATGTGGCGATGGGAATTTGTTTGTCGGTTGTAGAAAACGAAGTTGATCTTAATTAAAATACACCAACCGTGTGTGTAAGTAGTGTCTCTTTTGGGGTTGATCGAGGGAGAACCGGTTTTGGGTTATTCTGCGTAAGTAGGAGTTCAGGATCACTTCTTGATCATTACTAGTTGGACCGTTCCTTTGTTTCTCTCCTCGCTCCATTTGATGTTAGCACCATACATGCTTAGTTTCTGCAACCTCACCCTTTCCCCTTCCTTTCCTATTAAGCTTTGCTAGTCTTGATACCCATGGTAATGGGATTCTGATCCTCGTGGCTCCGATTACCCCAAACCGTTGCGGTACAGGTTTGCGATGATCATGGGGAAGATGTTTGCCTGTCTTGAGTTCTTCTTGCTTTTCTTCGTTCGGGGATAGGTTCCGGTCGGCAGCTGGGCTAGCGGTGGATGTCGTTGAGTTTCTGTTTATGTTTCATCCGTGGTGGATGTTGATCTTTATATGATTTGATGTATTCTTGTGGCATTTTGCCTTATTATTATCCCCCTATTATGTAATGTTGATGTAATGATATCCACCTTGCAAAAGCGTTTCAATATTGGTCTATCCTTGGTGGGACCTTGAGTTCCTTTGGATGAATTGCATATTGGTGTTTGCCTCCTCCGAGGCTCCATCTCCGCTTACATTAGATCCTACCTGCTTGCGGTCCTTTGTTGGGGCGTAGTAATTTCAAAAATTTCCTCGATCACGCCAGACCATGGTGATGGCATAAGCGAGGGGAAGTGTCGTCCCGTTTCTCGTGAACCCGGCGGGCGTTATAAACAGCGGTTGATGTGTTCGTCTCCACGATCCGACCGATCCAAGCACCGAGCGTCGGCACCTCCGGTTACCCGTTCAGCCGATGACAATCCCGGACTCGATCCAGCAAAGTGTGAGGATGAGTTCCGTCCCCGGGCGTGGTGGATTTGATGCTCCACGGCGCGGGGACCGCCTAAGCTCGACGATATGACTTCTCGGCGGGCTTTCTAAGCTCTGACGATATAGAAGTGGAATATGGTGGAAGGGGCACCGCCGGCTAAGGCGATCCGTAGATCAACTTGTGTGTCATGGGGTGCCCCCGCCCCTATAAAAGGAGGGGAGGAGGGGCCCCTGAAGGCGGCGCTGGAGGTCCTACTCCCACGGGGTGGACTCCCCCCTTCCTAGTTGGACTAGGACTTGGGGAAGGGGAAGAGAAAAAGTCGGCCCTCCCTAGTCCAATTCGGACTAGGCCAGAAGGGCGGCCCCCCTAGGCAGCCCCTCTCCCCCAACCCTTAAGGGCCCAATACTTCTCCCGGCAATTCCGTAACTCTCCGGTACTCCGAAAATACCGAATCATTGAACCTTTCCGAACTCCGAATATAGTCGTCCAATATATCGATCTTTCGTCTCGACCATTTGAGACTCCTCGTCATGTCCCGATCTCATCCGGGACTCCGAACTCCCGGTACATCAAAACTCATAAACTCATAATATAGCTCCGGAAACCTTAGCGTGCGGACCCTACGGGTTCGAGAACTATGTAGACATGACCTAGAACTATTCTCGGTCAATAACCAATGCGGAACCTGGATGCCCATATTGGCTCCTACATATTCTCGAAGATCTTTATCGGTCAAACCGCATAACAACATCGTTGTTCCTTTGTCATCGGTATGTTACTTGCCGAGATTCGATCGTCGGTATCAATACCTAGTTCAATCTAATTTACGGAAATCTCTTTACCGTTCCGTAATACATCATCCAACTAACTCATTAGTTGCAATGCGCAAGGCTTATGTGATGTGTTTACCAAGAAGGCCTGAGATACCTCTCCAAGCAATCGGATGACAAAACCTAATCTCAAATCGCCAACCCAACAAGTACCTTTGGAGACACCTGTAGTACTCCTTTATAATCACCCGATTCGTTGGGCGTTTGGTAGTACCAAAGTGTTCCTCCGGTGGCAGGAGTTGCATAATCTCATAGTTATAGGAACATGTATGGGTCATGAAAAACATTAACATACTAAGCGATCAAGTGTTAAGCTAACGGAATGGGTCATGTCAATCAGATCATTCAACTAATGATGTGACCTTGTTAATCAAATAACAACTCCTTGTTCATGGTTAGGAAACATAACCATCTTTGATTAACAAGCTAGTCAAGTAGAGGCATACTAGTGACATCTTTTGTCTATATATTCCACATGTATTATGTTTCCGGTTAATACAATTCTAGCATGAATAATAAACATTTATCATGAAATAAGAAATAAATAATAACTTTATTATTGCCTCTAGGGCATATTTCCTTATCTCCCACTTGCACTAGAGTCAATAATCTAGTTCCACATCATGTGATTCAACACTAATATTCACATCTGTTGATTAATACCCATAAATTCGTCATGTACCAACACCCAAAGGGTTTACTAGAGTCAATAATCTAGTTCACACCTTTATGTGATTAACACCCAAAAGATACTAAGGTATGATTATGTTTTTCGTGGAGAAGCTTAGTCAGGAATTACGTCACATTGAGCCGTTATCTATTTTACAAATATTCTATGTCTACAATGCTCTTGGGAGCCTCTAGCTAATTGCTCCCACTTTCAATATGTATCCAGATTGAGACTTAGAGTCATTGGATCAGTGTAAAACTTGCATCGATGTAACTCTTTACGGGGCTTTTCACCTCCATAATCGGAAATATTTCCTTAGTCCTCACTAAGGATGTTCTTGACCAATGTCCGTTGATCTACTCCTAGATCACTATTGCCTCCTTGCCAAATTCAGAGCAAGGTATACAATAGGTCTGGTACATAGCATAGCATACTTTATAGAACCTATGGTGAGGCATAGGAATGACTTTCATTCTCTTTCTATTTTCTGCGTGGTGGGTTTGAGTCTTACTCAATTTCACACCTTTGCAACACAGGCAAGAACTTTTCTTTGACTGTTCCATTTGAACTACTTCAAAATCTTGACAAGGTATATATTTATTGAAAAACTTATCAAGCGTCTTGATCTATCTCTATAGATCTTGATGCTCAATATTAAGCAGCTTCACGAGGTCTTTCTTTGAAAAACTCCTTTCAAACACTCCTTTATGCTTTGCAGAATAATTCTACATTATTTCCGATCAACAATATGTCATTCACATATACTTATCGAAAGCTGTAGTGCTCCACTCACTTTCTTGTAAATACAGGCCTTTCAAAAGTCTGTATAAAATCATATGCTTTGATCAACACATCAAGCGTATATTCCAACTCGAGATGCTTGCACCAGTCCATTGATGGATCGCTGGAGCTTGCACATTTGTTAGCACCTTTAGGATTGACAAAACCTTCTGGTTGCATCATATACAACTCTTCTTTAATAAATCCATTAAAGAATGTAGTTTTGACATCCATTTGCCAGTTTTCATAAAATGTGGCAATTGCTAACATGATTGGACAGACTTAAGCATCGCTTCTGATTGAGAAAATCTCATTGTAGTCAACACCTTGAACTTGTCAAAACCTTTTTCGACAAGTCTAGCTTTATGATAGTAATACTACTATCACATCTGTCTTCCTCTTGAAGATCCATTTATATAATATGGCTTGCCGATCATGAGCAACTCCATCAAAGTCCACACTTTGTTCTCATATATGGATCCTATCTCAGATTTCATGGCCTCAAGCCATTTCGCGGAATCTGGGCTCATCATCGCTTCCTCATATTTCGTAGGGTTCATCATGGTCTAGTAACATGACTTCCGAACATGATTACCGTACCACTCGTGCGGATCTTACTCTGGAAGACCTCGAGGTTTGGTAGCAACTTGATCTGAAGTTTCATGATCATCATCATTAACTTCCTTACTAATTGGTGTAGGAATCACTGAAACTGATTTCTGTGATGAACTACTTTCAATAAGGGAGAAGGTACAATTTCCTCATCAAGTTCTACTTTCCTCCCACTCACTTCTTTGAAGAAACTTCTTCTCTAGAAAGGATCCATCTTAGCAACAAATATCTTGCTTGGATCTGTGATAGAAGGTGTACCCAATAGTTACCTTTGGGTATTCTATGAAGGCACTTCTCCGATTTGGGTTCGAGCTTATCGGTGAAAACTTTTTCACATAAGCATCACAACTCCAAACTTTAAAGCGACAGCTTAGGTTTCTGCTAAACCATAGTTCATCGGTGTCATCTCAGCGGTTTAGATGGTGCCCTATTAAGCGTGAATGCAGCTGTCTCTAATGCATAACCCCAAGCGATAGTGGTAAATCGGTAAGATACATCATAAATCGCATTATATCAAAATAAAATACGGTTATGACGTTCGGACACACCATAATGTTGTGGTGTTCGGTGGCGTGAGCTGTGAAACTATTCCACATTGTTTTAATTGAAGACCAAACTCGTAACTCAAATATTCATCTCCCGATCAGATCGCGAAACTTTATTTTCTTGTTCGATGATTTTCCACTTCACTCTGAAATTCTTTGAACCTTTCAACTATTTCAGACTTATGTTTCATCAAGTAGATATACCCATATCTACTCAAATCATCTTGTGAAGTTCAGAAAATAACGATACTTTCACGAGCATCAACACTCATTGGATTGCATACATCGGTATTATTTTATTTCCAACAAGTCATAGCTTGTTCCATTGTTGGAAGCGGAGTTTTAGTCATCTTGCCCAAAAGGCAGGTTACAAGATCAAATGATTCATAACCAAGTGATTCCAAAATCCATCCTTATGGAGTTTCTTCATCGCTTTATACCGATATGACCAAGCGGCGGTTCCACAAATAAGTTGCACTATCATTATTAACTTTGCATCTTTTGGCATCAATATTATGAATATGGTATCACTCGATCGAGATCCAATAAACTATTTTCATTGGGTGTATGACCATCGAAGGTTTTATTCATTTAAACAGAACAACAATTATTCTTTGACTTTAAATGAATAACCGTTTTGCAATAAACATGATCAAATCATATTCATGCTCAGCGCAAACACAAATAACATTTATTTAGGTTTAACACTAATCCCGAAAGTATAGGGAGTGTGCGATGATGATCATATCAATCTTGGAACTACTTCCAACACTCATCGTCACTTCCCTTCAACTAGTTTCTTTCATTCGCAACTCCGTTTGAGTTACTACTCTTAGCAACTGAACCAGTATCAAATACCGAGGGTTACTATGAACACTAGTAAAATAACATCAATAATCTGTATATCAAATATACCTTTGTTCACTTTGCCATCCTTCTTATCCGCCAAATACTTGGGGTAGTTCCGCTTCGTTGACCAGTTCCATTGCAGCAAAGCACTTAGTCTCGGCTTAGGTCAGACTTGGGCTTCTTCACTCGACAACAACTTGCGTTCTTCTTGAAGTTCCCTTCTTCCTTGCCCTTTTCCTTGAGACTAGTGGTCTTGTCAACCATCAACACTTGATGTTTTCTTGATTTCTACCTTGCGATTTTAGCATCGCGAAGAGCTTGAGAATTTTTCGTCATCCCTTGCATACTATAGTTCATCACGAAGTTCTAGTAACTTAGTGATGGTGACTAGAAATTCTTTCAATCACTATCTTATCTGGAAGATTAACTTCCCACTTGATTCAAGGATTGAAGTACCCGACAATCTGAGACATGCTCACTAGTTGAGCGATTCTCCTCCATCTTTTAGCTATAGAACTTGTTGGAAGACTTCATATCTCTCAACTCGGGTTTTGCTTGAAATATTAACTTCAACTCCTGGAACATCTCATATGGTCCATGACGTTCAAAACGTCTTTGAAGTCCCGATTCTAAGCCGTTAAGATGGTGCACTAAACTATCAAGTAGTCATCATATTGAGCTAGCCAAAGCGTTCATAACGTCGCATTTGCTCCTGCAATAGGTCTGTCACCTAGCGGTGCATTAAGGACATAATTCTTCTGTGCAGCAATGAGGATAAACCTCAGATCACGGATCCAATCCGCATCATTGCTACTAACATTTTCAACATAATTTTCTCTAGGAACATATCAAAATAAACATATAAAAGCATAGGGAAGCAACAACGCGAGCTATTGATCTACAACATAATTTGCAAAATACTACCGGACTAAGTTCATGATAAATTTAAGTTCAATTAATCATATTATTTAAGAACTCCCTTAGAAGACATCTCTAGTCATCTAAGTGATTCGGATCCAAATCAACTAAACCATGTCCGATCATCACGTGAGATGGAGTAGTTTCAATGGTGAACATCACTATGTTGATCATATCTACTATATGATTCACCTCGACCTTGGTCTCCGTGTTCGAGGCCATATCTGTTATATGCTAGGCTCGTCAAGTTTAACCAGTATTGGTAACTGTTTTCACCTTGTATTTGAGCGTAGAGCCTATCACCCCGATCATCACGTGGTGTCTCGGCACGAAGAACTTTCAGGGTGCATACTCGGAGAACACTTCTTGATAATTTTGGTGAGAGATCATCTTATAATGCTACCGTCAATCAAAGCAAGATAAGATGCATAAAGGATAAACATCACATGCAATCAATATAAGTGATATGGGTCATCATCATCTTGTGCTTGTGATCTCCATCGCGAAACAACGTCAGATCACCCGTCACCGGTGCGACACCTTGATCTCCATCGTAGCATCGTTGTCGTCTGCCAACTATTGCTTCCCGACTATCGCTACTCCTTAGTGATAAAGTAAAGCAATTACATGGCGTTGCATTTCATACAATAAGCGACAACCATATGGCTCCTGCCGATTGCCGATAACTTCGGTTACAAAACATGATCATCTCATACAATAAAATAAGCATCCGTCTTGACCATATCACATCACAACGCCCGCAAAAACAAGTTAGGCGTCCTCTACTTTGTTGTTGCGTTTTGGGCTGCTACGGGCTGAGCAAGAACCGTTCTTACCTCCATCAAAACCACAGCGATAGTCAAATAGACTCTGTTTTAACCTTCTCAAGGACGGTACCTCGATTCAACTAAAGTGAGAGGCAGACACCGCGGTCACCTTTAAGCAGAGTGCCGGGCGGTGAAACCAGTCCGCGTAAGCGTCTGGCGTAATGTCGGTCGGGCCTTCATCTCACAATACCGCTGAACCAAAGTATGACATGCTGGTAAGCGTATGACTTTATCCCCAACTCACTTGTGTTCCCGTACATGACATCCGCATAAAACCGGGGATGCCCTTTGTTGGAAGCGTAGTAATTTCAAAATTTCCTCGATCCCAAAGACCATGGTGATGGCATAGCAGGGGAGAGTGTCGTCCCGTCCCTCGTGACGGCGGGCGTTATAACAAGCGGTTGATGTATCGTCGTCTTCACGATCCGACCGATCAAGCACGACGTCGGCACCTCCGAGTTCGCACACCAGCTCGATGCATCCCGGACTCCGATCCAGCAAAGTGTCGGGGATGAGTTCCGTCAACCGACGCGTGGTGGCGATGGGCTCCCCGGCGGGGGCCGCCTAAGCTCGACGATAACTTCCCGGGGGCTTCTCCTAAGCTCATGACGATATGACGAAGTGGAATATGGTGGAAGGGACCGCCACGGCTGGAAGATCCGTAGATCAACTTGTGTGTCGGGTGCCCCTGCCCCGTATATAAAGGAGGGAGGAGGGGGGCCCCTAGAGGCGGCCGGGGTCCTACTCCCAAGTGGACTCCCCCTTCTCCTAGTTGGACTAGGACTTGGGGAAGGGGGAGAGAAAAGGGCGGCCTCCCTAGTCCAATTGGACTAGGCCATGAGGCCCTGCCCTGGCAGCCCCTCTCTTTCCCGGGGCCCAATAAGGCCAAACTTCTCCCGGCAATTGTAACTCTCCGGTTCCGAAAATACCGAATCAGGAACCTTTCCGAACTCGAATATAGTCGTCCAATATATCGATCTTTCGTCTCGACCATTTCGAGACTCTCTTCCCGATCTCATCCGGGACTCCGAACTCCCGGTACATCAAAACTCATAAACTCATAATATAATGCCCGAAACCAAGCGTGCGGACCCTACGGGTTCGAGAACTATTAGACATGACCTAGAACTTTCTCGGTCAATAACCAATAGCGGAACCTGGATGCCCAATTGGCTCCTACATATTCTAAGATCTTTATCGGTCAAACCGCAAACAAACGTTGTTCCTTTGTCATCGGTATGTTACTTCCGAGATTGATCGTGGTATCAATACCTAGTTCAATCTTTCGGTAATCTCTTTACCGTTCCGTAATACATCATCTCACAACTAACTCATTAGTTGCAATGCCAAGGCTTATTGATGTGTTTACCGAGAATAGAATACCTCTCCGACAATCAGACAAAACCTAATCTCAAATCGCCAACCCCAAGTACCTTTGGAGACACCTGTAGTACTTTTTAATCACCCGATTCGTTGTGCGTTTGGTAGTACCAAAGTGTTCCTCCGGTGCAGGAGTTGCATAATCTCATAGTTATAGGAACATGTATGGGTCATGAAAAGCATTAACATACTAAGCGATCAAGTGTTAAGCTAACGGAATGGGTCATTCAATCAGATCATTCAACTAATGATGTGACCTTGTTAATCAAATAACAACTCCTTGTTCATGGTTGGAAACATAACCATCTTTGATTAACAAGCTAGTCAAATAGAGGCATACTAGTGACACTTTTTCTATATATTCACACATGTATTATGTTTCCGGTTAATACAATTCTAGCATGAATAATAAACATTTATCATGAAATGGAAATAAATAATTTTATTATTGCCTCTAGGGCATATTTCCTTCATGCAACACCACCATTCAACATATACTTTATCGGTTTGTGACTTGAGTCATCCAGATTTCCCTTCGGCAACCCTTTACGTCTTTCCCCTCCATAAGAAACATGTCCTTTGTACTTTTTACCGGATATTCTTGACCGCTGTCCGTGTTCCTTGCGGGATTACTTTGGTTTCTCAAACTGGAAAGGTTTACATCAGGTTGGTACACAAACAACAAAAGAACCTTGGCTGATGCTGGGGTGACACTCATCTCTTCTTTATCTTTTACCCGTGGTGGGCATTAGCGACTCAATTCACACCTTGCATAAGGCAAGAACCCTTTCTTGGACTGATCCATTTGAACTTCTTCTCTTATCAAGGTATGTGCTTTTGAAAACCTATGGGTCTCGTTATCCCTCTAGATCTTGATGCCTTATGTAAGCTTCTCCAGGTCCTTCATATAAAACTTTTATTCAAGTAGGCCTTAATGCTGTCCAAGTTCTTATCATTTCCCATCAAAAGTATGTCATTACATATAATATGAAAATGTCTGAGCTCCCCTCACTTCCTTGTAAATGCGGCTTCTCCATAATTGCATAAACAACCTTTGATCATCTCATCAAGGAATGTTTAACTCGAGATGCTTGCCCAGCCCATAAATGGATCGCTGGGCTTGCATACTTTTAGCATTTTGGATCACAAAACCTTCCCTGCATCATATAAACTCTTCCTTAAGATAACCGTTGGAATGCTGTTTTGGCGTCCATCTGCCATATCTCATAATCGGTATCGGCAATTGCTACCATGATTGGACGGACTTCAGCTTTCACGGGAGAAAGTCTCATCGTAGTCAACCCCTTGAACTTGGATAACCTTTAGCACAAGTCGAGCTTTATAGATGGTAACATTACCATCCCGTCCGTTTCTTCTTAAAGATCCATTTGTTTTCTATTTTCGCGATCATCGCAAATCTGTCAAAGTCCATACTTTGTTTTCATAATGGATCCTATCTTGGATTGCATGGCTTCATGCCATTTGTTGGAATCCGGGCCCATCGCTTCTTCATAGTTGAAGGTTCACGTTGTCTAACAACATGATTTCGAGCAGGGTTGCCATACCACTCACGGTGTGGAGCGTGTCCTTGTGGACCTCTGAAGTTGGTAGCAACTTGATCCTAAGTGAAGGAAATATGCTCTAGAGGCAATAATAAAGTTATTATTTATTTCCTCATATCATGATAAATGTTTATTATTCATGCTAGAATTGTATTAACGGAAACATAATACATGTGTGAATACATAGACAAACATCTGAGTCACTAGTATGACTCTACTTGACTAGCTCATTAATCAAAGATGGTTATGTTTCCTAACCATAAGCATGTGTTGTTATTTGATTAATGGGATCACATCATTAGGAGAATGATGTGATTGACATGACCCATTCCGTTAGCTTAGCACTTGATCGTTTAGTATATTGCTATTGCTTTCTTCATGACCTATACATGTTCCTGTAACTATGAGATTATGCAACTCCCGTTTACGGAGGAACACTTTAGGTGCTACCAAAGCGTCCTGGCATGACTGGGTGATTATAAAGGAGTACTACAGGTGTCTCCAAAGGTACATGTTGGGTTGGCGTATTTGAGATTAGGTTTTGTCACTCCGAATGTCGGAGAGGTATCTCTGGCCTTCTCGGTAATACACATCACATAAGCCTTGCAAGCATTGCAACTAATAAGTTAGTTGTGAGATGATGTATTACGGAGCGAGTAAAGAGACTTGCGATAGCAGATTGAACTAGGTATTGGATACCGACGATCGAATCTCGGGCAAGTAACATACCGATGACAAAGGAACAACGTATGTCGTTATGCGGTTTGACCGATAAAGATCTTGAAGAATATGTAGGAACCAATATGGGCATCAGGTTCCGCTATTGGTTATTGACCGAGAATAGTTCTAGGTCATGTCTACATAGTTTCGAACCCGTAGGCTCCTTAACGTTACGATGACAGTTTATTATGAGTTTATAAGTTTTGATGTACGAAGTTTGTTGAGTCCGGATGTGATCACGGACATGACGAGGAGTCTCGAAATGGTCGAGACATAAAGATTGATATATTGGAAGCCTATGTTTGGACTTGAATAGTTCGGGTGAAATCGAGTTTCTGGAAACAGAATTAGGAACCCTCCGGGATCAATGGGCCTTAGTGGGCCATAAGGGAGAAGAGGAGGGCCGGCCGGAGGGCAGGCCGCCCCTCCCTAGTCCGAATAGGACAAGGAGAGGCGGCACCCCTCTCTTCCCCCTCCCCCAAGTCCTAATCCAACTAGGAAGGGGAGTCCTACTCCGGTGGGAGTAGGACTCCTCAGCCGCCTCCTCCTAGGGCCGGCCGCACCCCTTGCTCCTTTATATCACGGGGCAGGGGGCACCCAGAACACACAAGTTGATCTGGATCGTTCCTTAGCCGTGTCGGTGCCCCCTCCACCATATTCCGCCCGGTCATATCGTCGCGGAGCTTAAGGCGAAGCCCTGCTGATGGAGCATCATCATCGTCCTGCAGCCGTCGTCTTGTGGAACTCATCCCGATGCTTTGCTGGATCAAAGCCCGAGATCGTCATCGAGCTGAGCGTGTGCTGAACTTCGGAGGTGCGTCGTTCGGTACTTGGATCGGTCGGATCGTGAAGGCGTCGACTACATCAACAGCGTTGTTATAACGCTTCGCTTACGGTCTCAGAGTGCGTGGACATACACTCTCCTCTCGTTGCTATGCCATCACCATGATCTTGCGTTGCGTAGGAAATTTTTGAAATTACTCGTTCCCCAACACGAAGTACCTTGATCATCATCATTAATTTCCTCTCCGGTAGGTGTAGGCATCACAGGAACATTTTCTGAGCTGCACTACTTTTCGGTTCAAGAGTTAGTACTTCACGAGTTCTACTTTCCTCCACTTACTCCTTTAGAGAAACTCTTTTTCAGAAAGGATCCGTTCTTAGCAACAAAGATCTTGCCTTGGATCTAAGGTAGAAGGTATACCCAATGGTTTCCTTAGGGTATCCTATGAAGCGCATTTTTCCGACTTGGGTTCGAGCTTTTCAGGTTGAAGTTTCTTGACATAAGCATCGCATCCCCAAACTTTTAGAAACAACAGCTTAGGTTTCTTCCCAAACCATAATTCATACGGTGTCGTCTCAGCGTTTAGGCGGTGCCCTATTTAAAGTGAATGTAGCTGTCTCGAGGCGTATCCCCAAAATGATAGCGGTAAATCGGTAAGAGACATCATAGATCGCACCATATCCAATAGAGTGCGATTCGACGTTCGGACACACCATTACTGCTGAGGTGTTTCGGGGCGTGAGTTGTAAACGATTCCACATTTCCTTAAGTGTGTACCAAATTCGTGACTTAAATATTCTCCTCCACGATCTGATCGTAAGAACTTTATTTTTCGGTCACGTTGATTCTCTACCTCATTCTGAAATTCCTTGAACTTTTCAAAGGTCTCAGACTTGTTTCATCAAGTAGACATACCCATATCTACTCAAGTCATCGGTGGAGTGAGAACATAACGATATCCTCCATGAGCCTCAACGCTCATTGGACCCTTTACATCGGTATGTATGATTTCCAATAAGTTGGTTGCTCGCTCCATTGTCCCGGAGAATGGAGTCTTGGTCATTTGCCCATGAGGCATGGTTAGCATGTTTCAAATGATTCATAATCGAGAGACTCTAAAAGTCCTTGAGAATGGAGCTTCTTCATGCGCTTGACACCAATGTGACCAAAGCGGCGTGCCACAAGTATGTGGGACTATCGTTATCAACTTTACATCTTTTGGTATTCACACTATGAATATGTGTAATATTACGTTGAGATTCATTAAGAATAAACCATTGACCATCGAACAAGACCATAAAACATATCTCTCATATAAATAGAACAACCATTATTCTTGGATTTAAATGAGTAGCCATCTCGCATTAAGCGAGATCCGATACAATGTTCATGCTCAAACTTGGCACTAAATAACAATTTTGAGGTTTAAAACTAATCCGTAGGTAAATGTGAGGTAGCGTGCCGGGTGATCACATCGACCTTGGAACCATTCGGCAGCATCGTCACCTCGTCCCCGTCTCCGTTTATTCCAGCTCTGCTTGGAGTTACAAATATGAACAGCGGCACGGTATCAAATACCGGGAGTTACTCGTCTTTAAGGTACACATCAATTACATGTATATCAAATATACCTTTAGTGTTGCGGCCTTCTTGTCCGCTAAGTATTTGGGGCAGTTCTGCTTCGGTGGCCTTCCCTTTGCAATAAAAGCACTCTGTCTGGGCTTGGGTCCATTCTTTGACTTCTTCCGACAACTTGCTTCGGGCGGCAACATCTTTGCCGTCCTTCTTGAAGTTCTTCTTACCCTTTCCCTTTTGAACTTAGTGGTTTTATTGACCATCAACACTTGATGTTCTTTCTTGATTTCAACCTCTGTGACTTCACATTGAGAATACTTCAGAATGGTCTTCACCATCCCCTGCATATTGTAGTTCATCACAGAGCTCTTGTAGCTTGGTGGGGCGGCGAAGGATTCTGTCAATGACTGCCTCGTCCGGGAGGTTGATCTCCAGTGGGACGGCGGTTTAACCGAGACATTTGAGTATGTGCTCCTTGGAACTGTTTTCCTCCATCTTACAACTATAGAACTTGTGGAACTTCATATTCTCGACCGGGCATGAGCTTGGAAAACCATTTTCAGCTCCTCGAACATCTCATATGCTCCGTGTTGCTCAAAGCGCTTTTGGAGCCCGGTTCTAAGCTGTAAAGCATGCCGCTGAAGGGGTAATCATCGACGGAGACTGCCAAGCATTCATAATGTCTTGGTTCTGGGATTGTGCTTCACCTAGCGGTGCTTCTAGGACATATTGTTTCTTGGCTGCTATGAGGATGATCCTCGGGTTCGGACCCAGTCCGAATAGTTGCTCCATCATCTTTCACGGTTTTCTCTAGGAACACGTTGAAGTTCATGTTGACATGGCGTTGGCCATTTGATCTACAAGACATATTTTGCAAAGACTTTAGACTAAGTTCAAGATAATTAAGTTCATCTAATCAAATTATTTAATGAACTCCCCTCCAATTTGACATCCTCTAATCATCTAAGTGTTACATGAT
>JAHIAM010013817.1:0-11287 GCA_021605205.1 Aegilops longissima
CCCAACCAATATCTCATTCCCAAATTATTAAGTCATAAAACCCCTCAAATTAATTCATTAATTTAGTGTTGAGATTTCCAAATACTTCCAAGTTCGAGGCTCAAATTGTTAACGGGACACGCCTTCGATTAGATCTTTAACTCGCGGAGGTTTACTTTTCCCCAAGAATCATTCCTCCTTTTAAGTCTTGCACTTCATGGTGTTTGAAGGGGACAATAAACAGGTCTTCCAAAGAGTTCTTCGCTCGCGTACCCATCCAATCCTACGTTCTTCTACATCTCGTAGTACCGCCCAAGCCGTCACTACTAGGGTTAACCCAGCCAGAGCCCATAATGGCTTGCGGCGCATGGTAACTTCGTCATGGGGCATCCATCCGCTCTTGTGGCTGGGTGAAGCTTCCGCAAGATGTCATGGCACTTCTCCATGCATCCCGCCAACCCCGGGTTCTCGGGTGTCCGCCAACCGCCCTCCACCCAGGTGAATTCAAGTCCATCTTGATCATTGTAGTTCATGGGTTGTCATCATCATTGACTCTCACATCTTTCTTATGAATTTCACTCAACCAAAACCCGTCTCGAGCATAGCAAAGTAAACTACTTCGTCCCGGGGTCATGGTAACAAGGATTGGTTCATCCTACCACATGATACTACTCAAGATTAACAACTTCAAAATTTCAACTCTGCATGCATGGTGGGTGGTGAAATTTCTAATGCACAAAACATAGGTATAGAAAATAACATGATCAAAACTTGCCTTTTGATGATCCTCGTAAGCTAAAGATTAGTAGTAGCAAGTTAGACTCCGAAAATCTCCGAGACAAACAATGATCACAATAAGCATATAGCATAGGATCACATAACACAATAGCATAGCAATAGCAACATAACACATCAAAACAACCAAATCAAAACCCAAGGAAAACTCAAAGAAAAACCAACTCAAGTTTCCTACTTCAAACAACAACTAGAATAGTTTTATATAACAAAAATTTCTCAACATAACCTAATCATGGTTTTAGGTTAACTTAAAAAAGATTTCATTAAGCAAGTAGGAGCAAAAAGAATTAATTTAAAATCTATTAAGAAACTCCTATTAGGCCTAATTCAATTTCTATTAAGAAAAATAAAATAAAACTTTTATTTATTATAAATAAAAGTTCATCCTATAAAGTGACAGAAACTATCCTAGAATAATCAATCACATGTTAAAATAAATTTATTTACTAATTAAAATAATAGGAAAACAGTAGCTAGTTAATTAATTAGGATTAACAAGATTCTGTTTAAAACTATTTTTTATTAATCCTAAAATACCCAAATTAATTTCTATGGTTTGGCAATGTCAAAATAAAGTTGGGCAAAAAGAATCATCCAAAACTAATTTTTCTAACTCAAGTTATAACAGATTTACTATTCTGGCTAAAACTAAAATAAAGCAATTTTAATTAATTTTAACATAGCTAAATATATTTTCTCGAAACATAGAAAATTTTCAAACCAACAAAAAAGAATCACCTAAAAATATTAAACAGAATAAAAGATATGAATTTTTCAAACAGGAACTATTCTTTAAAACGAAACGAAAATAAATATAAAGCCTAATGGGCTAAACTACAACGGCGTAATATAAACTAAACGGGCCCTAGGGTTAAACTAGTCGGCCGGCAAATAAAAAAACCTAATGAAAAACTAAACGGACTAAACGCCGAACCGGCTTTATAAAAAAGACCCTTGGGTTCTAATCTAAGTAGATTATGAATCGGACGGGGGTGATCTCCGGTGACTCACCGGCCGGCCGGCGCGGCGGCGGCGAGTGCTTGGCCCTCCGTCGTCGGGAGGTGGTGGAGTTTGGCAAGTGACGAGCTCGGGGGTTCTTGGTGGAGTCGGTGGGGGTCGGGAGGGCTAGGCGGGCCCAAAATGCGGCGGGAGGTTGGCCCGGCGGCGTGAGAGGAGGAGACTCCGCGAGGGGTAAGGGGGAATGGGTGCGGAGGGGCTTATAGGCGGGGCCTCGTCGGGCAAGGGGCGATCGGGAGATCGGCATCCCGATCTCAGGGATCCGCGATCGAGGCGGCGGGCGTGGGGCGGGGTTGAAGCGGGGGGTCCACCGCAGAGAGAGAGAGAGAGGGGGCGGTTGGCCGAGCCAAGCAGGTTAGGGGGTGTGAGGCCGGCTCGTTGCTGGGGCTGGCCTCTGGGCCTGGTGGGCTGCGGCCGGGCTTGGTGGGCCGGGCACAGCTGGGCGGTGGGTTTTTTTTTTTTAAAATTTATTTTTTAATAAAACAAAACAGAGATAAAACATAAACTATAAATATTTTATATAGGACATATATATACCAAAATGATCGGGAATATTCCTATCTTTTGAACATTTTTCCAAAGGCAAAATCCAAACTTTATAAAAATCCATTTTTCCAATATTCAAATAAAACTCAAGTTTGAATTCAAAACTTTTGGCAAGGTTTTCCTCGATATTTTGGAGTGTCATGTTTACTCCTCTCATACTTTTGATCAAGTATTCATCGGCATAGTTTTGAAATGATTCCCACTTGCCATTTGAATTCAAATATGAAAACTCAAAACTCTCCAAACTTCAAATGGCATTCAAATTCAAACAGGATGCATAGATGCTTAGCTATAATTGTAAAACATTCCAAATAGGAAATTTGGGATGTTACAAACCTACCACCTTAAGATGAATCTCCCTCGAGATTGGGTTGGCTAACAAATAGGTGCGGTGATCTCAAGAAGGTCTTCTTGGCGCCCCGTGGCTTCTTCCTCGGTGTGGTGACTCCACAACCTTCAAAATTTGATGACCTTGCTGTGGGTGACTCTACTGCAGTCTCGAGAATCGGACGGGTTTCTCCTTGTAGGTCGATCCTTGTCATGTATGGCCTCTAGGGGCCTTGTGTTCTCAACGGAACATCGGCCATGTCGGCATGACACTTCTTAGAGAAACATGGAAGACATCATGAACTCCGGACAATCCTTCGGCAATTCCAACTTTAAGCAACTTCTCCACGGCGTTCGAGGATTTTGTAGGGCCAATGAATCGGGTGCTAACTTTCCTTGACGCCAAACCTCTTGATTCCAGAAGTGGAGACACACGAAGATTGCTCGGTCTCCCGCTTCGTAAGTCACTTCCTTGCGCTTCGTCGGCATAACTCTTCGTCTCGATTGGGCTATCTTGAGTCTTCTCGAATCAGCTTGACTTTCTTTGAATCCCTGATAAGGTCGGAACCAAAGTGATCGATCTCCAACACTATCCCACAAAATGGTGTTCGCACCTCCTTCCGTATAGAGCTTGAAGGGCCATCTTGATTGGATTGATAACTTTGTTGTATGAGAACTCTGCGATGGCAAATTATCATCCCAGCTAGACCCATAGTCTAGCACACAAGCTCTCAACATGTCCACCGAATCTGATTGACTCTCTCGGTCCTCCATCTGCTCGGATGAAAAGCTGCTTAATTTAGCCTCGACCCAAAGTTTCATGCAATGCTTCCAAAACTTTGAGGTAAACTTGTTCTCTATCGACACGATTTTCCTCGAACTCCATGCGGACATCGATCCTGGTCATGTATATCTTGGCCAACTTAGCCTTGGTATAGGTAGTCTTCACGGAATGAAGTGAGCTACCTTGGTCAAACGATCAACCACTACCCAGATAGAATCATAACTGAACGGGTCCTGGGTAATCGTGATGAAATCCATTCCAAGTTTTCCCATTTCCAATGGAATCGGCAAAGGTTGAAGTAACCCGCTGGCTTCGATGTTCGCCTTTACTCGTTGACAAACATCACATCGCTACGTACTGCAATATCCTTCTTCATACCCGCCACCAAACTTTCCTTCAAATCCGGTACATCTTGGTGTTGGGGTGAATAATCGGTGAATCATAGCCTCAAGAATTAGCTTCGAGTTCGGGATCATTGGGACAAATCGTCCTCGAACCATATAGTTCCGTGTTCATCCTTGGAAACCCTTTAGCTTTCCTTCATCCATCTTTGCTTTATCTCATCAATTTCCTTGTCCGCTTACGGGCTTCCGAATCCTTTTGGCCAAAGTGGAATGAACTTCGAGTTGCAACAAATCCTCTCGGAACTATCTCCGATCGGAGATCTAAAGTCATCGACTAACTCCGGGGTAATCCTCCTCTTTGAAAGGTATTCACATAACTCTTACGGCTCAAAGCATCGCTACAACATTAGCCTTAGGGTGGTAATGCAATCTCATGTCATAGTCCTTTATCAACTCTAGCCATCTCCTCCCTTGAGGTTCAATTCCTTCTGCGTGAAAATATACTTCAAGCTCTTGTGATCTGTAAACATCAGCGGTTTCGATGAAAATGTCTCCAGTCTTGAGTGCATCACTCGGGCTAACTCCAAATCATGTGTGGCATAATTCATCTCTGGGTTAGCTTGGAGGCATAAGCTACAACTTTTCCTTCCTGCATTAGTACTCCTCGGTCCTTGGGAAGCGTCAAAAACCTGGTATTCCTTGTGTATGTCCAAAATCAACGGGGGTGACCAACGTTTCTTCAATTCTGGCGGCCACATTCCTCGGTCCAAACATACTTGGCTTCCTTTTTCAGCTCGGTCAGGGCTTGGCAATCTTGAAGTTCTCAATAAACCTCGATAATATCCTGAGTCGAAAACTGCGGATCTCCTTGGTAGGTGGGTGGCTGCCAATGGTGGTGATTCAACCTTGGCGGGATCAAGCGCTATTCCTTCTCCGAAATAACATGTCAGGAATCAACTTCCTTCAGCCAAAATTCACATTTCTGAACTTGGCCGGCGATGTTCTCAAGTTTCTCGAACTAGGCATAAATGTTCCTTATGCTCTTCCTCGCTCTTGGAAAATCAATATATCCGATGAACACCACGACAAACTTGTCCGATATTCCATAAACACCTTGTTCATCAAATTCATGAAGTATCGGGCATTAGTCAATCAAATGACATGACGGTATACTCATATAAACCATACAGTAGTGAATGCTGTTTTGGGTATATCCTTTTCACGGATCTTCAGCGATGATACCCGATGAAGATCGATCTTAGAAATACCTTGGCTCCAACTAGTGATCAAACAGATCATTAATCATGGCGGAGGTACTTGTTCTTGATGGTTCCGTTCACCGATAATCCAAACCATCCTCAAGCTTCCATCCTTCTTCTCTACCAAAAGCGGGGCTCCCCAAGGTGATGAGCTTGGCGAATATATCCTTTCTCCAATAACTCATTAATTTGATCCTTGATCTCTTTCAACTCATTGGTGGCATCCGATAAGGTCTCTTGGATATTGGGGCTGTGCGGAAAACCTCGAAATTCAATGTCTCGTCGGTGGCATTCCGGTAATTCCTCCGGAAACACATCGGAAAATCTTGCCTGGCACTTCCTCTGAACAACTCCGTGAGGGAATACTGATTCTTCATCGGTGTGCTGGCTACATACTTGATCCTCTTGCTCCGGGGTGGTGGCAGAATAGACTTCGGCCATCTATGTTTCCTTAAACCTTTCAACCAATCCATGCCTAGGATTACATCAAGGTCTGGTTTAACACTATGAGGTCTGGGGAAATTTATGGTTCCCGATGTTGAGGTTGCATGAACCTAAACGCCATCATTTCTCCTCTGCGGGGCGGCGAAGGGGCTTCTAAGGGTTTTAGTGGGCAACCGTACTTTTCCCAACTACCCTTGATATGAATGAATCGTTGCACGAGAATCAAAAGTACCAAAACTGAGCGTGAATTCAATAAAACTTACCAACCCGATTATCGGTGATCATAGGCGTCCTCCGTCAATGTGGTTCCACGAGCAGGGCGGTTGGGCTTCTTTTTGAGCCTCCATTGCGTTTCCATTCCCTGCGGCCTCCGGGCGTCGGTGGCATAGTGCCCTTGGCCGGCGGTGATGTTCAGATCCGGGCCGGGGCAGAAACCATTGCCATTCTTTCCATTCCATTGCCATGGCCTACTTTTTCCTGGTGATTGTTCCCATTTCCTCCATGGTTATGATGGGTGTGCCCTCCGAGTATGGTGCATGGGGCTTCTGGCTCCCGAGTTGTGCTTCCCTGGCTGTACTTCCCTTGCGGCTTTCAATCGTCTGCTTGCCTTCAAGTATTGGCCTTGTCTACCACCGGTAGTTGTTGAAGGTAGCCACAATAAGCTGCATACTCAGCTCGTCTTGAGTCCCTCAAGGAACTTCTCCTGCTGCGGCATCTGTGGCCCACATCAGGGCATAGCGAGCTAGCTTTGAACTCATCACTTTGCCCGTCGGTTCCCCTGGCGTAAGTTGCGGAACTCACGCTTCTTGAACTCATGGCTCCGGTGAAACATGGCGGTGGGAAGGCTGTGGAAGATCCCGTGATGGCCCAATGGGATAAGTGGCGGTGTAGTTCTCCCCCAAGCTGCGGTCCATCAAGTTGATCTTGACGCCCTTCTGCATCGGTGCATCCAAGGTGATTAGCTCTCTTCCGACTGGGAGCCAATCATCAACCACAATGGCTCCGGTGCTACTAGAGAACAACGGCGGATTCAGCCTCGAGAATCGAGTCAAGTTGTCCAGGGGTGGTGGCGGTGGATTGTTGGTGTTGTTGTTGATTCGGATGAGCTGCATAAGTGCATTCCTGTTTGGAGCGGGGTGAGCTCTGGCGGAAAACCGTTATCACGTCTGGAGGCATCGGTGTTTTGGAGTGGATGAGAAAATTAGAATAGAACAATGGTCTATGAAAATAACACTACCCATATGAATGCACAATCATAAACACACCAATCATTTATTCATTCCACTCAAACATGGTTCAATCTGATTACAAAAGCTCATGACTAATCGAAAATATGGCCTTGATCGATGAAAAAGGTAAAAATAACATTGGTGATAAAAGTCTTCATCAATAATCCTTCGTCCTCGGTGTGATGTCCTCTTTGTGGCGCCTCCTCTTGCCTTCCTTGGTGGAACTCCTTCATAATCTGATCATTGCTCACGAGGGGTCCATCATCTCCCTCGGAAAAAGGTCCTCTCCCAAGTCCATCTTTTCCTCTATCGCGGCAAGCTTCATCTTGGGTCATTTGTCTCCATGAAGTCGCGACTTCTTCCTCATGGTTAAGGAAGTCTGCGTGCCTTCTCCTCCGTTCAGTTCACGAACAAAAGCCTCCTGTGCCTTGAGTTCTGGGGTCTGAATCTCCGTTTCTGGGAGACACTCCAAGTCCTGGATGTAAGAGAGTGGAGTGGTCCTCCCGGTGCGGATGATATCTCCATTCCTTGCCTGCGAGAAACCATGGCGAGTCAGGATCGAGCTCGGCCTTACTCCCTCGGAGATGTCCAAGTGCCGATAGATCGTGTCCCTTCCGATGATCCGGTTGAATCGGTGAACTCAAAGTCAATAGGCTCCGTGTGTCCTCGAAGGTTCTCCCGGATATGCACTTCAATCTGGCGGGTGTCCGCGGAAGTGCATTGGTTGGCTTCGGTGATCGAGGTAGAGCAATCTTACTTCTTCACCATCGGACCAGCTTCCTTCGAAGGGCATCGTCTCTCGGGCTGGCAAAACTCGGTAAAAAGCGGGGTGAACTCGGGCCATCTAGAATGTTGAAAATGGGGAAGATTAGAAATGAGCAGGGGGAATTACGAATGATAGGATAAAAGTAAATGGTCTCTTCCTATGGCTTTCCGATCCTAGGGGTTACGATCTCTGTCGGCGTGTGCTCGATACCATCTCTGGACGACCCAAAATGGGTCAAATCTACGTATCTACCATCCCAAGATCATCTTTGGTACTCACGATTACATCGATAAAGTAATCAAAGTTCAATCACACCTGAATTTTATTACGATTCTCATATAGAGTCTTTATTACAAAGAATAAATTGGCTCAAAGGCCAACTCATGAAAATAAACTACTAATGCTGCGAGCGTAAGAAATAGCGAGTCCATCCGACTCCAAAGAAGTCGCCAAGCGCGGGCGTGGCCTCCTCTGATCGGAAATACCTCGCAACATAAGGCGTTGCAGCCATGTAATCAGCTTTTGAATAAGTGGCAAGTCATGAAGAATAACAATAATAAAATTACTAACACTATATGCATTTTGGCTGTGGGGCTCTAAGTTTCATCATTTTGCGAAAAGCCAATTTTCCTCTACGGTGGACTTGCTTGCAAAATTACTACAAATTGTTGGTAGTTATTGAGATGGTTCCGCAACCAATATCTCATTCCCAAATTATTAAGTCATAAAACCCCTCAAATTAATTCATTAGTTTAGTGTTGAGATTTCGAATACTTCCAAGTTCGAGGGCTCAAATTGTCGTAACGGGACACGGCCTAATCGATTAGATCTTTAACTCTGCGGAGGTTTGCACTTTTCCTGCAAGAATCATTCCCTCCTTTTAAGTCTTAGCACTTCATGGTGTTTGAAGGCGGGCCAGATAAACAGGGTCTTCAAAGAGTTCTTAAGCTCTGCGTACCCATCAATCCTCGTTCTTCTACATCTCGTAGACTCCAGCAGCGTCACTAAGGTTAACCCAGCGAGCCCATAATGGCTTGCGGCTGCGAGTAACTTCGGTCATGGGGCATCCATCCGTCTCTTCGTGGCTGGGTGAAGCTTTCCATGAATGTCATGGCACTTCTCCATGCATCCGGCCAACCTTGGTTCTCCAGGGTGCCCGTCAACAAATCCTCCACCCGTGGTGAATTCAAGTCCATCTTGATCATTGTAGTTCATGGGGTTGTCATCATCATTGACTCTCACATCTTTCTTATAATTTCACTCAACAAAACCGTCTCTGAGCATAGTAAACTACTTAAGTCCGGGGTCATGGTAACAAGGGATTGGTTCATCCTACCATGATACTACTCAAGATTAATAACTAAAATTTCAACTCTGCATGCATGGTGGGGTGGTGAAATTTCTAATGCACAAAAACATAGGTATAGAAAATAACATGATCAAAACTTGCCTTCTGATGATCCTCGTAAGCTAAAGATTAAGTAGTAGCAAGCTTGCACTCAGGAAACTCTACGAGACAAACAATGATCACAATAAGCATATAGCATAGGATTCACATAACACAATAGCATACAATAGCAACATAACACACCAAAACAACCAAATCAAAACCCAAGGAAAACTCAAAGAAAAACCAACTCAAGTTTCCTACTTCAAACAACAACTAGAATAGTTTTATATAACAAAAATTTTCTCAACATAACCTAATCATGGTTTAGGTTAACTTAACAGAAAAGATTTCATTAAGCAACTAGGAGCAAAAAGAATTAATTTAAAATCTATTATGAAACTCCTATTAGGCCTAATTCAATTTCTATTAAGAAAAATAAAATAAAACTTTTATTTATTATAAATAAAAGTTCATCCTATAAAGTGACGAAACTATCCTAGAATAATCAATCACATGTTAAAAATAAATTTATTTACTAATTAAAATAATAGGAAAACAGTAGCTAGTTAATTAATTAGGATTAACAAGATTCTGTTTAAAACTATTTTTTATTAATCCTAAAATACCCAAATTAATTTCTATGGTTTGGCAATGTCAAAATAAAGTTGGGACAAAAAGAATCATCAAAATAATTTTTCTAACTCAAGTTATAACAGATTTACTATTCGGCTAAAACTAAAATAAAGCAATTTTAATTAATTTTAACATAGCTAAATATATTTTCTACAGAAACTATAGAAAATTTGCAAACCAACAAAAAAGAATCACCTAAAATATTAAACAGAATAAAAGATATGAATTTTTCAAAACAGGAACTATTACATTAAAACAAGAAAATAAATAGAAAGGCCTAATGGGCTAAACTACATGGGCGTAATATAAACTAAGCGGGCCTAGGGTTAAACTAGTCGGGCCTAAATAAAAAAAACCTAACTAAAAACTAAACCGGACTAAACCGGCGGGCCGGTTTTATAAAAATACCCTTGAGTTCTAATCTACCGTAGATTATAGATCGGCAGGTGATCTCGGTGACTCGGCCTCGGCGGGCGGTGGTCTTTGGCCTCTCGGTCGTCGGGAGGTCGGATGGAATCTGCCGGTCTTGAGACGTCGGGGTTCTTGGTGGAGTCGGTGGGGGTCGGGGAGGGCTAGGCGGCAGCGCAAATGGCGGCGGAGGTTGAACTCCGTGCGCGTGAGAGAGGAGGAAGGGCCGGAGGGAGTAGGGAATGGGGTGGGGGGGGGCTTATATGGCGGGCCTCGTGGGCAAGGCGTCGGAGATCGGCATCCGGATCTCGAGATCCGGCGTCCGGGGCTGGCGTGGGAAAGGGTTGAAGGCAGGAGGTCCTGCGGAAGAGAGAGAGAGGCGGGCGGCGGTTGGCCGAGCGAAGCAGGT
The DNA here is from genome assembly GCA_021605205.1 of Aegilops longissima. Lineage (NCBI taxonomy): Eukaryota > Viridiplantae > Streptophyta > Magnoliopsida > Poales > Poaceae > Aegilops > Aegilops longissima. Next base: position 10,334 of record JAHIAM010013817.1, read on the forward strand.
TGGGAGGGGTGTGGAGGCGCTCGGTTGGCTCGCTAAAGGTGGCCTCGGGCGCTGGTGGGCAGTCGATCGGTGGCCGGTGGCTGGGCAGAGGCTGGTGGCGCTGGGTGGGTTTTCTTTTTTTTTAAATTTATTTTTTAATAAAACAAAACAGAGATAAAACATAAACTATAAATATTTTATATAGGACAATATATACCAAAATGATCGGGAATATTCCTATCATTTGAACATTTTCAAAAGCAAAATCAAACTTTATAAAATCCATTTTTCCAATATTCAAATAAAACTCAAGTTTGAATTCAAAACTTTTGCAAGTTTTCCTCGATATTTTTGGAGTGTCATGTTTACTCCTCTCATACTTTTGATCAAGTATTCATCGGCATAGTTTTTTAAATGATTCCCACTTGCCAAGTTTGAATTCAAATTTGAAACTCAAAACTCTCCTGAAACTTCAAATGGCATTCAAATTCAAGCAGGATGCATAGATGCTTAGCTATAATTGTAAAACATTCCAAATAGGAAATTTGGGATGTTACAATGGTTCAAGGTATAATCTACTTGGTTGCAAAAAAGTTAGAAATGCGTATGAATATATATAGCATGTTCAAACTCACAACAAATATTGATGCCCTTTTACATCTGATCTACAAATGCCATTATCTGGGTTCAAATAGATGAATGCACTTCCTATGAATTGAATCTTGAAACCCCTTTATGTTGAATTAGACATGTATTTTAATTCATAGCTAGCAATTTGGAATGTATCCATGCAAGTGACAAATGTATAAAGTGCTTCACACTAACAAGATGGAGTGCACTAATTAATGTTTTATATGAATTTCAAAAGCATCGATTGCCGTATTTCAAACCGCTCTCACTCTATGGATGATAATATGAAATAAACACATACATGCTAGAATTCAATAAGTTGGGTGTTTGATAGAATTTTCCATC
>JAHIAM010013818.1:0-16119 GCA_021605205.1 Aegilops longissima
TTGGGAAGACAACTCCAGCAGTGCTGACAGGCGTGGTGGTGTTGGAGCAGCGTGGTACTCGGTGAGGGCCGCCAAGCACCGCGGAAGGAGGATGAGGTGTTGGAGAGGGAGGCTGCACCTTGGATGTGGTGTGGCTGCCCTCCCACCTCCCCTCTATTTATAGGGGAAAGGGAGAGGGGACGGCCCCCTCGGATGGATCTAGAGGCGGTGGCCAGGGAGGCTTGCCCCCAAGCCAAGGGGCGCCCCTTGGGGTTTCCCCAACCCTAGGCACATGGGCCCTAGGGGATGGCGTAACCCACTTGGGGCTGGTTCCCTTCCACATCTGACCCATAGGGCCCTCTCACTACAAAAAAGACACATCCGTGACATTTTGGGCGAGAAAAAAAAATCATCATACATATGACACTTCTATAGCGATAATTGTGACAAAACCTGGTATCATCATAGATGTGGTGGGATCCTACTTCTATGATAAAAATCATGACGAGAAAATGGGCTTTTCATCACAGGCGGGCGGAGGCCTTGTTGCATGACATTATTTGGGCCGTCCATGTCGGAAAAAACCGTCGTAGAAGCGAGGAGAGGAAAATTTCGGGGAGTTGCGGTTACGGTGGGAGGTCGGGGCGGCGATGCGCGTTCTCTCGTGCCTACAGCGTGTGTGCGGCGTTAGCTCTGCTGAACCCGGCGGCGTTGGGCTCTAAGCGAACCCGGCGATTACCGCTGCGAGTTCGCCTTCGAACCCGGCGATCGATCGATGGCTGTTAAGCGAACCCGATGGGCGATTCGCCGCTCACTGCTGCTAAGCGAAGCCGATTGATTGGATGAGCAGTGGCGTTGTGGGAGGGGTTGGATGAGCGATGGCGGTGGCGTTGCCTCTGGATGAAACGGGACCTCGTGGTGTGGAGGGCTGGATGAGCGATGAGCGGTGGAGGGTGGCCGTGGAGGGTGGTTGAGCAGGACCCGTGGTGTGGAGGGCTGGATGAGCAGTGAGCGGTGGAGGGTGCCCGTGGAGGGTGGTTGAGCGATGGCGGTGGAGTGGCAGCGGTGGAGGCTGGATGAGCGGGGAGCCCGTGGAGGTGGAGGAGGTCGGCGGTAGCCCGTGGAGGCTGGAGGAGGTGGAGATGAGCGGTATCCCGTGGAGTCCCGTTTTGCGATCGCCACACCCCTCGATGAAGCAGGACCCCGTTTTGACCGTGGCGCTCCAACACAAGTCCGTTTAAATCCGTTTTCTTTGTCGCCACACCCTCCCGATCAACGGGACCCCGTTTACGACCATAGGAGGTCCGTTTCCTCCGTTTTGTGGTGCGCCACACCTCCCGATCAACGGGACCCTGTTTCGACCGTAGGAGAGTCCGTTTCCTCCGTTTTGCGATGCGCGAGACCCACCGATGAACAGGATCCCGTTTGAACATGGCGGTCGAACACAAGGCCGTTTCTCTGTTGTATGCGATGCGCGAGGCCTCGTTCCATCGCTGTTCCGTCCAAGCCCTCCCGATGGACACGACCACGCATTCGTTCCGACCCGGCGGTTGGCTCCCCGCGTTCCGTTGCCTCCCGATGAACACGACACATTCCATTGCCTCCCCATGAACACGGCGCATTTCGTTGCCTCCCCATGAACACGGCAGCGGCGCTGTTTCTCCGTTCCAACCCTGCCCGTATGAGCGAGAGCGAGAATAGAGAAAGTACAAAGGCAAAACGGCGGAGAATAACGAGGGTGTGGGTGAGTAGAGGATGGCACGGCGGCCGATGGGAGTAGTAGGGACGGTGAGGCCTCCGCGAATCCCGGCCCGACCACGGGAGGCGGGAGCACGAGCACACAGGCGCTGGTTTGGTAATTTGGAGCAAGAAGACCGAGAGGTTGAAGAAGCACTACGACCGTTGGATGGACATCGTATGGTCACTAGAGCTAGAATCGTGCATATTGACTAAGTTGACAAAGCCCTCCGTCCCGTCAACTTAGTAGGCCCTAAGTCAGCCTGCCACTATCTTTGGGTCCCAGCTAACGGGGAGTATTCATTTTTGTGCATAATAAGAAGGCACTTCCTTGCGTGCGAAGATATAGGTGATGGGTCCGGAGCTGTCGGTGGCGATAGCGTTTTTTAGCGAAATCTGAGGCCCTTCGGTGGGTCCCTGATGTCGTTGGAGGAATCATTATTTTGCGGCGTAATAAGGAGGCATTTCCTTGCGTGCGGCCGTGGACCCAGCCGTCGGCCTCTCCATGTACAGATCCACTTCAGATGCATGTCGGTCGTTGACCACATTGACCAGGCCGTGCGAGAAGCACCGAGGCGGTGGGCGGCGGTGAGGCCTAGGAAGGAGCGACGGAGGCAGGGAAGACTTCGGCGATTGTTTCCCATGCGGAGGAATACGACTATCACGAGGTTTCTTGGTTAAATCTGCCGTCGCGGAGAATAACGGCGGTGTGAGTGAGTAGAGGATGGTTAGGCCAGCGATGGGAATGCGGTGGGGCGGTGAGGCTGTCTTGGCGGCCTGGCCGGCCCATGAGGAGGAAGAAGCAGAGCAGTCCGCTGGCGCTTGTTTGAGTGGTGGAGCAGGAAGAAGCGAGAGATTGAAGAAGCACGACGGCCGTTGGATGGACATCCAACGATCCTTTGCTTGTCGTCAACCTTTTTAGGAAAGCCTCAAATCTGTGGAAAACAGCATACAACCCATCTGCCATTATTTCTAATAATTTACAGCCCATTTGCTAATTCTTAAGGTTTTTGGAGCCCATATACTTTTTGTTAGCATTACAGCCCATACCGTAGTACGGTTAAAAATTATCGATATTTTGCATATTTGGTGCGGTCCGAACTGTTTTTAATCGAAATTTTGACTCACATTCAAACTGATTTTAAAATAAATGTATACCAATATAAAATCAACAAATTCTCCGCATAAAAATTAATGTAATTTAAAATATTGAAATGAAAAAAAAAGATATTTGAAACTAATTGCCGGTTTGATGTGTTTTAAAAATGTACAACCCATTTCTCATTACTGATGGGCCATTTTCTCGGCCAGCCGAATGAAAGCTCTCCTCGTCTTGAAAGATTTGCAGCCCAACAGGCCTGACAAAGCGACTTACTTGGCAAATCACAAAAAACTGGGCTGTGGCCGTGGACCTAGCTGTCAGCCTCTCCATGTATAGTACTCTTCCGATGGAATGTCGTTGACCACATTGACCACGCTTGGCAAGAGCACCAAGGCGGTGGGCAATGGCGAGCCTAGGAAGGGGACGACGGAGCCGGGAAAACGCGGCAGTGGATGCCTGCAGCGTGAAGATCTGAGGTTCACTGGTTTGGCTGCGTTGTGAGTCTGCCGTCACCTTGAGGCACTGGCTAGCGGTGGGAGTAGTAAGGCGATGAGGCCTCAACGGCAGCCACAACCGACCCTTTGGAGGTAGGAGCAAGCGGTCTCCCGGCGTTGGTTTGGCGGCGGTGCAAGAAGAGCAGCGATTGAAGAAGCAACATGACCGTTCGATTCAAATCAGCGATTCTTGCTGCTAGAATCGTTTGTTGACTAAGTTGACAAGCCCTGCGTGCGTGTCAACGTAGTAGGCCTGGTCAGCCTCCCAACGGTGCGCCCGGATGTCGATGGGAGGAATCATTTTTTAGCGTAATAAGGAGGCAGTTGATTGCGTGCGGCCAGGCCAGCGGAGGAGTAGGGTGGGCGGGAAGCTGCAGCGGTATCACAATGAGCCACAAGAGGAGGAGCGAGCAGTTCCGCGGCACTAGTTTAAGCGGTGGAGCAGGAAGATCGAGAGATTGAAGAAGCACATCGGCCGTTGGATGGACATCCAACGATCCTTTGCTACTAGAATCGTGTGTTCTTGACAAAGCCTTGCGTAAACAAGTCAGCCTCGAAATCTGTGGCGTGTACAGCCCATTTGCTATTATTTTATAATTTTTACTCATTTTCTAATTCATATGGAATTTATTGCAGCCCGTTTTCCATTTTAGAATTGCGGCCATTTTAAGCGATGCAGAGTCAAAAATTAACTAAATATGTGGTAAATTTTGAAAATTCACAAATTTTTGCTGAGGAGCGAAACATTTCTTAATCCAAAATTAATAGCCATACTAAAACAAATTTAAAAATAAATTAGTACTATGTCATATTAAATCAATGAAATCATTATAAGATATCGTTGAAGAACAAAATTCAAAAACTAATATCCCATTTGCTATAATTTTTGGAATTTTCAACCCCTTTGATATTACTTTTAAAGACATTGACCATACTCTTTGCCAGGATGGAATGCATCCCTCCTCATCTTGAAATATTTGCAGCCCGATGGTCGGAGAAAACAAATAGGCCTAGCTTGGGTATTCTTCAAAAATAAATCTTGGGCTACCTATTTTCCCAAAGAACTGGTGCATGAGCATTTAGCTTTATTTATTTATTTATTTACTTATTTATGTTTAGGGGACCATGAGCATGTACAGGGCGGATTCATGTGAGCCTCCCTTCCAGTTAATTATGGGCTTCTCTATTGGGCCTTCATCAGTGGGTTGCATGTTATCAACAAGTGGAAAATGTGTTCCATACGAAAAATAGTATGAGCTACGTATGGTACGGGGCACTAAGGGATCGAACCGTGCAACGACTTCCAAAACAACACATTTATTCAACCAACAGACGAAATATATTACTGATTGTACATTGAAAACATCAGCAGTAGCAACCAGGACTGGGGGTGCAACAGAAGCAGTAAGCAGGCCAGAAGAGTGAAGACGCATCTCTCTCTTCCAAATCAAACATCAGCCGTCATTATAAAAGGGCTACCAAAAAAGAACAAGTGTATGCATCAAACTAAATAAAGATCCAACTACACCAAGTGTACACATCTAACTAATGGCTCGGTTAGGCGTTACTCTTTATTAATTTGTGGAGATTGGTGGCGGCTTGAACAGATGGGTGCTGACGGAAACTCCAGCCAGCAGGTGAAGTCGATACTTGCGACCCTCTCTCCTACTTTGGGCTGCGGGCGTGGCGGCACATATCAGGGTATGGTGCATGCGAGAGGCGCGTAGTGCAGCTGTGTACACACAATTTTGCACGATGAGCGAAACTGCGCTGCCATCATGATCCTTACCGTCGGTTATCTCACTGGTTAATCGGATAATTCAGTCCGACAAATAGAGAGTGTGTACCAAGGCTACTTACCAGCCTCGGTCAAAAATTCCTGAAGGCCGGAGAAGCTGGGATCCTGCTCAAAGACTTAGCGGTGGCTGTGATTGTATTCCGTGAAACAACACGTCCGATGCGTCTGACGATCATCAATCTTCGCCGTCGTCGATCGAGCCAGGAACCACCTGCAACTACCATGCCGCTTTTCTTTGAAATGTTCGGGATTAGGAAGGTAGGGACACGGTGACCTACAACATCATATCAAGTTGGAGTCAAATAAAAAAGGGCTCTTGATTTAGTCAATCTTAAGAACAACATGTTATGAGCATGAATATTTTTTCAGTAAATGTTGATATTAATATAAGCAAGCCATCATGATATCATAGGAAAGTAACATACAGGTTGTAACAGCCGTTTGTAGCGATAGTGGAGTAGGCCAGCAATCGTCCAGCCATAGAAGAGTCGACAGCGTAAATGAAGCCCTTGTGATCAATGGCATCGAGAGAACCATGGAGGATGTATGATCCTGCGATCGGCGTGCAGATTTATCCACTTACCGTAGTGACCTATCGGATAAGCGAGACCAGCGGTTGAAGAAGCAATTAGCTGAAATCTTTATAATTCGCGAGATCTTGTGGGCACTTGGCAGATTACAACCTTGAGCGAATCAAACTTGGTATCATGTTGGCTATCCAAGTATTACGGGCGCGGTGCCAAAGCGGTGCGGTGTTAATCAAAGGAAGGGGATCAATGCGCGGTGTAGACCTCCACGAGCATCCAGCTGCCGCGACCGTCGTGAGCACCATCAAGGCGTGTTCATGCCGACCAGTACATACCATTAATGTAGGCTGAGGCTGGCGGGGATCGGATCGCGATGAAGGGGTTGATGCTCGCCACCCTCGATCGTTATGCTGCGTGACCGCCGTTTACGAAGATCGAGGCAGCATCGGCAAGCAAGGATCTAGCAAAAAGCTCGGCACGAGGGCTTTGAGTAAATGGTACAGCCCAGCGAGCCGCGGCGGCGGCGTAATCTTGAGATTGTCCACAGCGAAACAATGAGCTTGATTACCTCTGTGGGGCGAATTCCAGCCACTCTTCGGCGGACGCTGCTCGGTTCTGCCATTGTTAGTGCTTGGGTTTGGACGAGGGGCGCCTTAGTGGGGATGCAAGCTTGGGCGAGATTATGTGCGGACAAAGATGGAGAAGCGAATATGTGCTGCGGGAAGTGGGCGGTGATGATGACTACTGACCGCCGCTTGACTTCGAGACACATACCGGCAGCGTGGGTCATATCGATGCGGACAACTTGCTTGAGTGATCACGTCTTGGTACTCCCTACGGTACCTACTACGGTACTATGCCTAGCTTGCTAGAGTAGAGTAGTAAGTAGGACTCTGCTCTACTACTAGCACGGAGAAGTAGTATATTCTAATCTAAAATAGTTACAAACTTCAATGCCCGAGCGTGGAACGACTACGAACAGTGCTCAAAGACCGTGTCTACGTGGTGTTTGGACTTATATGCAAAAAAATTAGCAAGATGCCCGTGCATTGCACGGCACACCATCATCACCAACTTGGTTTTTTCTCTACTCCTACTCCTATAGAATACTCAGTTGGTGATGATGGAGGCGACGAGGCGTGTTCAGCCGGGCGTGCAGCGGACGGCGCAGCACTATTCGATTTGTTATAAAAAAAGTAGTAGAGATAGAGACATAGGGAGGAGCACGAGGTTGTGGGAGATAAGGATGAAAGAGGCAAGGCCTTATATGTAAATGTGGAGAGAGGTGCGGGTATCTTTTGTAAAATTTTCATAGTTGGCTTTCTATCCGTCGGATATAGATCGGACGGTCTATATTACAAGATGGCAGGCATACCATCATCACCAACTCAGTTTTCTATAAGAGTAGATATACATAGATATAGATAGATAGAGACTAGGGAGTACTAGTAAGGACACCATCTACTGCTTTGTGTGCTACTCATGCGCTCCATTCGTGACATAGCGTCCCCTACAGCCACTCCTTCCTGCGCTCCATTAGGTGAGCCTTTGTTGAAATCTGGGGAGCGCACTCTCGCTGACTTCTTGGCAGCCACGACTTCACCGGCGACAACTTCTTCCCGACCTCGGCAACCTCTTCCTCAACGACATGGGCGACAACCTCAATGCCAGCGGTCTGCTTCCGTTGCACCGTGTGTGTTCTGTCCTTCTGTTTGAAATCATGGTAGAATTCATGTTTCTACTCTGTATCCTACTACTATGCTAGTCCACATGATTAGTTTCATCTCTGTTATAGCCGTCATGATTTATTTTGTGCTTATTCGGATTAAATCTCATAGTAACTTGCTCACATATTCAAGCTGGCATAGCGTCCCCTACAGCCCTCCCATTTCATGGGCGGCTGGTCGATGCCTCAAGGGCCCTTAGTCCCTTGCTATGAGTGCCCGATGCCGTTTGTGGCTCGCCCGGCGGACATGGTGCATCACCTCACGGATGCATGCAGCGGTCCTTGCTGGCCCTTGGCGGAGCACATCAAGTCGACACGTGTTCTTGGTTCACCATGCGGAGTCATTTGGAGGATCACCGCCGCCTGCTAGTCTCGGAGGAGGGCGACAATGTCTTCCTCTTGATCGTGGGCACCGGCGAGGCCAGCGCGGCCGCCGCCCATCTTTGTAAGCGTCGTCGGGGCATCATTGTCGGTGTCAAAACCGGCGGATCTCGGGTAGGGGTCCTGATCTATCGTCAAGGCTGATGGTAACGAGGAAGCAAGGGACACAGATGTTTACCAGAGTTGGGCCCTCTCGATGGAGTAAAACCCTACTTCACCTTGATTAATATTGATGATATGGGTAGTACAAGAGTAGATCTACCACGAGATCGTAGAGGCTAAACCTAAGAGCTAGCCTATGATGGTATGATTGTAATTGTGATCGGCCTTCTAAGGACCAACCTTACGGTTTATATAGGCACGGAGAGGGCTAGGGTTTATATGGAGTCGGTTACAAGGAAGGAAATATAATATCCGGATCGTAAGCTTGCCTTCCGCCAAGGAAAGTCCCATCGAACACGGGCGGAGTCTTGAGTCTTGTATCTTCACGCTTCAATAGTCCGGACGTTGTACACGGTCGGCTGTCTGGATACCCCTAATCCAGGACTCCCTCGGTAGCCCTGAACCAGGCTTCAATGACGATGAGTCGGTAGCGCGATCTTGTCTTGACATTGCAGGCGGGTTCCTTCTCCGAATACTCAAGGTAATTATCGAACACTCAAACCGTGTCCGGATCCACAAGATGATCTTGAATGCCACCGTAGAGAGGATGATGTTTACAAAGGCAATCTCTGACAACTTTTTAGGCAGCATGACGTGTCACTCTGATCAGGTCATTATTGAACCGTCTTTTCACAACCAGCCACGGCGCATATTGCGGCGGTTTCCTTGACACGTCTTGTCAAAGCGAGATCGTGCCCCCTCATTACAGGATTCTCATCAATGCAGGTGCGGGTAATCCCACCACATCATTAATCGTGGTGCTTGGGAAAAGCGATTCCCAGCAGGCAAGTGGGGGCGCACGCTTTCGTCGCCTCTATAAAGGGATAAGATTTCCTCATTTTACCGCCTTCTTCCTTCTCTACCCATTCTTGCCCCCTCGAGCTCCAATGCCCAAGCCCAAGTCTCCTCCGCACAGCTAAACATGTCGGAGCAGGAGGCAGGTGGGTGGCTTCCACCATCAGGAGGAGCACATAGAAAATCTTGGGCGGACGGATGCTTGGCATGAGACATAGCCCTTGCAGCTATCGGATCTGGGCAGGTCATCCCGACCCAGGACCCACGAGAGAGTCGTGTTCGTCGCCCACCTCATCCGTGGACAGGATTTCCCTCCATCCCTTAAATCCATGGGCTCATGTTCTACTATGGGCTAGATTTCCATGATCTAGCCCGAATTTTATCCTCAACATCTCGGTGTTCATAAATGCGTTTGCGAGGCTTTCCTCCGCATCCGACCTCACTTTAACTGTGGCTGCAAATCTTCTGCGTGAAGCCGAAGATTATCTGTGACCAACAAGCGGAATCTTGGAGGGACATGGTGGGCAAGATGCCTAAGGTCACTGGCTGGGCGGCTCCTTGAGGAGACCGTAAAGGATGGTCGGGGTGGTTCTACATCACCGAGCAGCTTGGCGCCAAGCTGGCGGCGGCCTCCAGAGTTCGATCCGGAATCCCCATGCGGCTCACCTCCTAGGAAAAGAAGGGCCTGTCTGGGCGATTCCACAGAGCTGGCGGACTCAAGACATGCATCAAAAGCATGAAGGACAAAACATCAAGCTTGTCAATGTGATCCGAGGTCATGCTCGTTTGCGGATCTGCCACCCAAAAGGCGGGCGGTAAATCTGTGGGAGTTCGTCGGCCGAACACAGGCGCTCGGAAGCTCTCGGCATGGCGCACAAAAGCGTGGAAAGTGTTGTTCAAGGCCTCCGAAGTACCTCCTCCCACATCCGAGGACCGCGGACTTCATTCAGCGCGGCCCCCAAATCCGGTGAGTTTTGGGACCTCCACTTGGCTTAGTCTTTTCCCAATACATGTATGGGGGCAGTTTTAAGTATTTGTATATGTTTGCCTTAGGATTATGTGAAGACAGCGGAGCAGATTGACTGTCCGGCTCCGTTGTCGAAAGATCCAGCGGATGCTCTCCTGACAGAGATGCTAGTCCCGACACGTCACGAGTGCGGAGAAGAAGAGCCGAAAAAGAAGGCCCGGGGACCGGGAAGGGTCTCGGCGTAAGGTTGCGTCCGAATCCTCGTCTGAAGATGACGGCGGACTCCTCCACAAAGGGAGGAGGAAGAAGAAAGCGCCCCATCCGGGGAGGATGAGGGGCCAGCGAAGCGGGCGAGGGCGAAAAAGGCCCTCGGCGCCAAAAGCTGTTATTCCTCATCGTCCGATGGCGGCGAGACACATTCCTCCGTGGGCGGGGAATCAGAAGAAATTTCACCTCCCGCACTAGGGGAGAAGAAGAAAAAGCCGCCCGGAGGGAAGGCTGGGGCGTCAAGAAGGAAAGCATCCCTTCGGACTTCTCCACCACGACGCCTCTGGCGATGAAGGGTGGCTGCCAGGAAGCCCACAGTGCGATCGTAAGTGTCCACATTCTACCATGGTTTTAGGTTATAGATGTTTTAATGGCGCGAGTGTATATGCAGTCCGGCCAGGGCTCATCCGGAGGAGTGCGTCCTCGAGACGGGTCTCTGGCGCTTGAGATGAACTTCGCTCGAGGCCACCACTCCTCGACTGCGGATGACACGGAGGTGTTGTCGAAGGTTCCCGAGCAGGGGAGGTGACCTGGAGGCGCCAAGGCGGACTTCAAGTGTCGGACATCACGGGTTCAAGGTCCCGCGGATCGCGTTGAGGAGAGCCGCAACAAGGCGGACTCTCGACCGAACACTGCTCCGAAACCGTCAATGGTTCCGGACTTGGGCAGGCAGCCCCTCGTTAGGGAGGGCAAGCCGCCCGTGCCGAAGACTTCCGTCGCATCGACGGCGCCGGATAGTCTGGTGGAAGCGCTTGAGTGCTTCCATGGAAGAAAACACCGTACTCTTATGAGTGCGGTGATTCAAAGTCTGTCCGCCAAAGCGGACTGACAGCTACTCAAGCCTCTGACGGGCTTTGAGGTAAGTAATAAAATGTATAAAATGACCACCCGATAGGTAGTAGCCCCTAATACCCTGTTTGGTGTTGGGAGAAAAAGCCAAGCAGAGGTCAATTATAATCCATGAGAGTCTAATAATAAGTATTGTTGTGAATAAGCGAGGCTGTGCTGGTTCTGCTGCTGCCCGTCTTGCCGAGGTTGCCGAACGAAAAGGCACTGGGGCGGTATGAGGAGAGCTCGTCCTCACAAAGAGGCAGCTCGAAGAGAACAAGGTAAGTAATTCCGGCTCTTATGCATTTAAGGATGGGCAGAATTGATGAGTCTAACACCTAAGTGTCGTGACCGTGTGAGAGGGCCACCGCCCGAATTGGCGTCCCTGAAGAAAAGCTGTCAGGGCGAAGGCAGGCGGACTCGGAGTGTAAGGGCCTTGAAAAGCAAAGTGCTAGAGTGGGCGAGGTACAGCAGGAGCTCGGGACCTTGGCAAGAAGTGCGAGTCCGTGGAGCATGAGTGAAAGCGAAGGAGGCCGAGCTTACAAAGGCCCTTGTGAATTTGAAAGATGCGGGCGAAGCGAGAAAGCCGCGATGGGAGATCAAGGAGGCCAAGAAGATAGCAGCGTAAGAAATTCTTTATGCAAAGCAAACATGTGGAGGCGTTTCTTTTACTTACTCGAATCTGAGCTCTCGGGGTCATTTGCAGATCTGCCATGCAGCGCCTCGGGCAGCTCTGAGTTCTACCGTGCCGGGAGGAGCTCAGCGGAGAAGCTTTACTGATCCCGGTATGCTAGGGTCGAACATCCGATGCCTCTGGCGACCAAGCTGAAGCAGTTGGTCGAACTCCATAAAGGCGACGAGGCGGCTATGAAGGACTTCATAGTCGGGATGTGGCACAGTGAGCTAGTGCTTGATAGCACTTTGGCCTGATCAAGCGGATGGTGGATGCCTGCCCACGGCTTGAAGTAATCAAGCGATCTGTTTATATCGAAGGTGCCCGCCGAGCTTTTGCCCGCGTCAAGGTGCATTGGGGCAAGCTGGATGCGGAGAAGCTAGTCAAGGATGGGCCACGGAGGAGCAAAGCGCATCGCCATCCCAAAATGTACTACGATGGCGTGATGAAGGGTGCTCGTCTTGTCGCTAATGAATGTACCAAGGGCGCCATATTTGACTGAATTCATACATCATGTTTGTAATTAAAGGCGAAGTTACTTGCGCTATGTAGCGCTTTTGTTATTAAATATTACCTTACGTGTGGCTGTTTATAAAATCCTGAAAGTAGGCGGTCGTAAACACGCTTTATGTGACTAACCTTTGGGGTGTTCGTGGAAAACCGGACACTCTTTACCCAAATGTTTGGTCCCTTAAGGAGGTGTCGGCAGCGAACAAGGCAATCGGACTATCTTGACTTTATAACTTTCACTTAGCCATAAAGTCTACAATTTTAAATTTGGTGAAGCCCTAGAATCCGGAAGGCGAATTGGGCGCTATACATGCCTAGATCAGACGAAGCGAATTATCGCCTAAGCGGAAAATCTTTAAGGATTTTAAAACCTCTCGAACAACGACCAACTCTCGCCACATCATGCCGGCCAGTTTGACTTTCTCTCTTGAGGTGCTCGTCCGGATGAAGCGGGACACAATGTGATAGTTCTCCCTGCTACCTTAGCCGATATAGCGGAGCGTAAGGCACAAAATAAAGGGGCAGACTATCCCAGCTGTAGACCCAAGACATGATTGAGCTGATGCATATAGTGCTATAAGTTGGGGTGCCGCCTTGTTGAAAGTGTTAGGACTTAGTTGCCATATAGCGGGCGCCATAAAGCCCACAGCAAACCCGGCCACACCAAGGTGTCGGATGCAATATCAAATAAACATTTATAAGAAAAAATGCTCGAATGAGAATAATAAGCTGGCGCTATATATAATCTCTCATTGACAAAAAATACGTTTAAGCGTACATTTACAATGGATGCGTTATGCAAATATAAAATAGGACTATTTGACATGTCCTATCCAGGGGTAGGCTGTGTGCAGGTAGATAAAGCAGGTATAATGATCATAAATAGATTCCACATGGGTATTTTCTTACGTACTGGCGTCTATTGCCTCCTGGCTGCCTCTTCCCTATAAGTCCGGCAATTCGGCTCTTTTGAGGATGTTAAGCAGCGGTGTCGAGAAAGGTAAGAGGAAAGAGTATGAAAGTATTTGGCGATTACCGCACTATTGACGAGTCGTTGATGCGCCTCCGCCTATGCCCATGGTATTTTCAGTGCGTAATTGTGTGCACGTGCTTACGAATGCTGCTTTGATGGGGCTTAGCGGAGGCGGACTGCTAATCGCGCTCTTGGCGTGCTGATGATCCTTTGCGGGGTGCTCGGACTCGCTTGGTGTCGTCGGATTGGTTTTGTTGGAGAAGGCCGCATTGTACTTCGCCGCAAGGGTTGCAGTATGTTCTTACATTCGTGGGGCGGTCCATATTTCCATTCACCGTTATGACCCCACGCGGTCTGGCATCTTGAGCTTAAGATATGTAGTGTGGTACCGCATTGAATCTGGCGAATGCGGTTCGTCCGAGCGGTGCATGGTAACCCGCTGCGGAAGGGGCGATATCGAAGATTAACTCTTAAGCCGGAAGTTATCCGGAGATCCGAAGACCACTTCAATGTTATAGAGCCTGTCGGCGGGCCTCTACTCCAGGAATTACACCTTTAAAGGTGGTTTGATGGGCTTGATCCTTGAAGGGTCAATGCCCATTTGCTCCTTGTGTCTGGTAAAGCGAGTTCAGGCTGCTACCGCCGTCCATAAGGGGCGTGAGTGGAATCCATCAATGATTGGGTCTAGGACCAATGCGGCTGAGCCACCGTGACGGATGCTAGTAGGGTGATCCCTACGGTCGAAGGTGATCGGACAAGCTGACCATGGGTTGAATTTGGGGGCGACTGGCTCCATCGCATAGACGTCCCTTAGTGCCCACTTTCTTTCCCGCTTGGGGATGTGCGTGGCGTAGATCATGTTGACCGTTTTCACCTCAGGGGAAAATTTCTTCTGTCCCCTCGTGTTCGGACGTCGGTGCTCCTCATCATCGTCGCTGTGCAGCCCCTTGTCCTTGTCTTCGGTGTTTATCTTGCCGGCCTGTTTGAATACCCAACAATCTCTATTGGTGTGGTAGGCTGGCTTGTCTGGGGTGCCATGAATTTGGGACGAGCGCTCCAGTATGCGGTCCAGACTAGACGGTCCCTGATTATTTGTTTTGAACGGCTTCTTCCGCTGACCGGGTTTGGACCCACTGAATCCAGCGTTGGTATCGTGTCTTGATGTTGTCACCGTTGTTTACGTCGCTTATATACATTACGCGTGGCTTGCCATTATTATCGCGGCCATCCGAGTTGCAGGCTGTGGCGTAGTCTTTGCTGCGAGCCAACCAACTGTCCTCGCTGCAAAAAGCGGGTCATTAATGTTGTGATAGCTGCCATGGACTTGGGTTTTCCTGGCGAGGTGTCGGCGAGCCACTCGTCACGGATATTATGCTTGAAAGCCGCTAGGGCCCGGTGTCCGGACAGTCAACTATTTGGTTCTTTTGGTTAGGAACCTAGTCGAAATTTCTGGCTGACTCTCGGGCTGTTGAGTGATGTGGTTCAAGTCATCGGCGTTAGGTGATCGTACGTATGTGCCCTGGAAGTTATCGAGGAATCGTCCTCGAGGTTTTCCCAACTGCCAATGGAATTTCTTTGGCGGCTGTTTAGCGATGCGGGCTGGTCCTTTGAGCTTAAGTGGAAGATACTTGATGGTGTGTAGATCGTCTCCATGGGCCATGTGAATGTGGAGAAGAAATCTTGACCCATCTGCGGGGGTCTGTTGTGCCATCGTATGATTCGATATTCTGAGTTTAAACCCTTACGAAATTCATGATCCATTACTTCATCGGTGAAGCGAGAGGGGTGCAGGCGCCTCTGTGGCGGGCTATGTAGCTCATGGTCGAATTGCTACGGATGGCTATATTCGGCCCGGCGGACTTGTTAAAGGTGTCTCGGCGTGGCGGTCCTCGTCGCGTCTTGAAGCAGCGCTTGAGCCGTAGATCGATCTTGGTTGTCCGTTTTTTGCCGGGCGTAGTATGTTGGCGTGGGGGTGTTGGCTGGTATGCGGACTGGTATGCCGCTTTATCCCGGCCATGAGGTGGCCGGTCAGCCGTGTGGTGCTCGAGTCCGTATTCCTCGGCTGCCAGGACTTGAGTCCATCTGTTTGTGAGCAGGTCTTGATCAGCTTGGAGTTCTTCTGCTTCTTTTCAGGCTCCTCGCGGTGGCTATAAGCCCGGCGGCAAGCGCTCCTGCTCTACGGGATCCTCGAAGCACGCCCGAACTCATCGGCGCGGAGGCTAATCTGCGTCTTGGAGGGCATGTAGTTGTCCTCCTCCGGGTAGTCGTCCGTCGCCTGTTCATCTGGGCTGACCTGCTCATCCTCCTATTCGGCTTGCTCGAAGGCGGGCTGTTCAGGGTTGTATTCTTCTTGGCACCATTCGGATTGTTTTAAATCTGCTGGGCGGTATTGGTGTGGCGGGGCTTGGAGTGGCGCCCGTGGCGCCATTCTTCTTTTTCCCCCGAGGTTTTATCCTCCTTTGCCTCATCGCCATTTGTTTCCTTGGAGTGTCCACCATATATATATATATATATATATATATATATATATATATATATATATGAAGAGGTGGCTGTCCACACATGATGTGATGGTTCATGTTCTTCTCCTGCATCGTCGTCCATACCGTCGATGTCTTGGTCGAGTTCATACCTCGGTTAAGTCATCGGCCGTGGCAATGAAGTGGGTGGTGGGTGGGCAACAAATTCCTTAAATGCTTTGCTTCCCCTCAAGCGGACATAGTTGGTGAAAGCCTCTGACAAAGAGAGAGACTTTAATGAGTCAGCATGTCGCCAAAAGGCGAGTGCTAGAAAGATATCCATGCAGTGAACTCCATACGGAGCCCATCACGGCCGAGAGGCCGGGCGTCGCAATTTGGAACCAACGTCCGGATCTGGATCCGAGGATTAGTCACGAGCCGCCCGAGAGGTAAGGCCGTGTTCGGCTCCACCGTCGATGAGTGTGCAACCTAGGGGACGGGATCCATCCCTCCGCCCTCAGGCGACGCAGTCTGCTCCGGATCTAGGTCCGGGGACAGTACGGGGATGATGCCCCGGGCTTCGTCTGACGGCAGGTATAAGCCATGCTCGTCGTGACTGTCCGGTGCTCCTGGCATAGGCCCAAATCCGTCGAAGATCAAGTCTCCGCGGATGTCCGCCGTGTAGTTCAGGTTCTGAACTGACACGGTGGCGGCGTAGCTATCGATCTGCTCGGATGGCCA
>JAHIAM010013821.1:0-16486 GCA_021605205.1 Aegilops longissima
ATCATAGCGAGCGAGTCTTTGGCAAACCCGTGATGAAATCCATGCCTAGTTTATCCCACTTCCATTCGGGTATCGGCAATGGTTGCAACAATCCTGCTGCTCGATGTTCGCCTTCACTCCGACATACATCATAAGCTGCTACATACTCGCGATATCTTTCGTCATTCCGGTCCACTAGAATGTTTCCTTCAAATCCAAATACATCTTGGTATTTCCTGGGTGAATCGAATAGGGTGAATCATGTGCCTCTTGCGAATCAACTTCACGATCTCCGGGTCATTTGGCACATAAACACGGTCCTCAAACCATAGGGTATCGTGCTCATCCTCACGAAATCCCTTAGCTTTTCCTTCGCTCATTTTCTCCTTTATAGAGGCAACTTCCTTATCTCTTTTGAGCTTCTCGATTTTGTCCATCAACGTAGTGAATCTCCAATGCTGCTACATAGCCTCTGGAACTATTTCCAAACATAGCTCGAAGGTCTTGACTAACTCCTTGGGTATTCCTCCCATCAATAGCGTATTGACATGGCTCTTGCGGCTCAATCGTCTGCTACACGTTAGCCTTCCCGGGTGATAATGCAATCTCATATCATAATCCTTAATAAGCTCCAACCATCTCCTCATGCTAGATTTAATTCCTTCTGCGTGAAAATGTACTTCAAACTCTTGTGATCCGTGTACACCTCACAATGATTTCCAATGAGAAAATGTCTCCATGTCTTCAATGCATGCTGTGACTGCTAACTCCAAATCATGTGTGGCATAATTCAACTCATGAGGCTTAAGCTGTCGTGAAGCATCTGAAACAACTCTTCCTTCCTGCATAAGCACTTGCTCCAAGTCCTCGGCGTGAGCGTGCAATACACCTCATAATCCTTGGTGCGATCGGCAAAATTAGCATGGTGAGGTAACCAATCTTTTCTTCAACTCCTGAAAACTTGCCTCACAATCCTCAGGTCCATATGAACTTGGTATCCTTCTTCAACAACTCCGTCATAGGCTTTGCAATCCTTGAGAAATTCTCAATGAATCTCGGTAGTATCCTGCGAGTCCAAGAAAACTTGGATCTCTCAACTGTCGTTGGTGCTTCCCATTTGTTCGGTCTCAACTTTTGTGGGGTCAATTGCTATCCCTTCTCCGGATATAACATGTCCAAGAAATCCAACTTCCTTTAGCCAAAACTCACATTTGCTGAACTTGGCATATAACGATGTTCCTCGGTTTCTCCAAAACCAAGCGCAAATGTTCCTTATGTTCTTCTTCATTCTTTGAGAAAACCAAAATATCATCTATGAACACCACGACGAACTTATCCAAAAACTCCATAAACACTTTGTTCATCGGGTTCATGAAATAGGCGGTCGTTAGTCGAGTCAAATGACATAACGGTGTACTCATCGATCCATATCTTGTGGTGAACGCTGTCTTAGGTATGTCCTGCTCTCGAATCTTCAGTGATGGTACCACGATCGCAAATCGATCTTGGAAAACACTTTAGCTCCTTGCAAGCGATCAAGCAGATCATTTATCATTGGTAGTGGGTACTTGTTCTTGATTGTTACTGCATTCAATCCACGATAATCAACAACCATCCTTAACGATCCATCCTTCTTCTCCACTAACGATCGGGTGATCCCCAAAGCGAAGAACTTGGGCGTATATAACCTTTATCCAATAGCTCCTTAATCGCTTCTTGATTTCCGCCAAATCCTTGCGGGCATCGTATGGTCGCCGATATCGGGCACTGTTCACAGCAACTCAATCAAAAACTCAATGTCTCTATCCGGTGGCATTCCGGCAATTCCTCGGGAAATACATCAAAATCCCTTACTGGTACTTCTTCTGCACAACTCGATAAAGGAATTTATTGTGCTCTCCTCGGCTCATGCCGTGATACATACTGATTCTCCTCCTTACGGGGTGGTAAGCAAAATTGACTTAGTGGGCAATCTATTTTCCTCCATACTTGATAACCAATCCATGCCTAATATCACATCAATCCTTGGGATTCTAGAACTATTAGGTCGAGGGAAAAACATAGTGTCCAATCCTTAATGGCGTCGATCACACCATATACTAGCCATGTATTCTGCTCCGGGTGAGGTTACTAGCATGGGTGACCTAAGGGCTTGGGTTGGTAATTTGTACTTTCCACAAATCCCTTGATATGTATGAATGTGATGCACTATCAAAAAGAACTAGTCAGTAAATACAACAAAAACTTACCGATTCTGCATCGGGCTGATCTTCAACCTCCTCCACATCAATGTGGTTCACATCCCTGTTGAAAGGGTTTGGCTTCTTTCGAGGTTTCCATTTCCAACTTGGCCTTGGGACATTCATTTGCATAATGTCCGGTCTTGGAACACTTGTAACGGTGACATGACTCAAGTCTTTCTTGGTTGGGGTTGTTGGTGTGGTCGGTTGGCGTTGCTTCCTCCATTCCATTACCATTCTTGTGGCCATTATGGTTGTGAACTACTTCCTCCATGGGTATCGGCGAACTCCCTTGGGGTATAGAGGGCTTCTTTGGGCTCGAGTTATACTTCCCTGCCCATACTTCCTCTTGGGTTCTCAATTTCTTTGCTTTCCTTCAATCATGGTAGCGGTCTACCAACTCCGGTAGTTGTTGAAACTTGCTACCATCAACTGCATGCTTAACTCATCATTCAGTCCTTCCGAAACTTCTCCCTTGCTGCATCAGTAGCGTCATCCAGGGCATAACGTGCTAACTTACTAAAATCATCCATCTTGGAAGTCCTTCCTCCTTGGCGTAAGTTGCGAACTCACGCTTCTTCATGCCATAGCTCCTGTTGAGACATGGGCGGTCTGGAGCTTCTGGCTGATCCCATGTGGCAGTGTCTCTGGGTAAGTGGCTGTAAATTCTCCCACCATCTGCTGGGTCCTTCAAGCTGGTGTGCAGCAAACTTCACCTTTTCTCCATCTGTACATCCTGTGGTCAACTCCTCCCTATCTTACGGAGCCAATCATCGCTACTATCGGTCGGTCTCTTTGGAATACACCGGTGTTCAGCCTTAAAGCAGTCAAGTGATTGCGGTGGTGGTGGTGGTGGGTTGTTGTTGTTGCCTTGGTTACGTACCAATGTTTGGATCAAAGTGTTCCTGCTTTGGATCAACTGGGTGATCTCTGGCGGGAAAACAAACCGGAATTCGCGTCTGAAGGCATCGATGGGTTTAGAAAAGCGAGAAATTAAGAATAGAGTGAGGTCTAAGGAGAAAACACTACCCAAATGCACATGAGCAAATGCACAAAATCACTTCATTCACTTCAAACAAAGGGCTTAGGATCTAACTATCGCAAAAGTCGTGTACTATGATGTTTACATGGAGGTAATACTACTAATATGTGGGGTCATCTACTAATTTGAACGGTGGAAGACTCCATGATGTACGCTCGACCGTCTTCAAAGTCGGGTTCACTTGGATCCGAATCGGTGTTCGATGATGATGTAGTTGCTCGGACACCGGCGTACTTGTCTTCATTCTTGAGCACCAATTTCTTCTTGAGTTCTTCAATCTCACACTTAAGATCGTTATTGTGTCTTGCTACAGCTACGATCTCGTCCATTAGTCCTTCGTGTAGACTTTAGTTCTCCTTCAAGTTCGATGATCCTTCCTTTGCATTCTTCAACTCTATCATATCATTGCAATCTGGTTCTCCTGGCGTCGAATGTCTGGTTTAACTCTGGATGAAAGCTGCAATGGATCGTCCTTCTTGGTCTGACTATCTCCCATTGTTCATTCGGGTCCTAAATCTGGTAGATAGTGTCCTTGAGGTCTTCTTGATAAACTTCTCCAATCGTCCCATGGTGATATGAGCTGCCATGCTCTTTCCCGGACTCGGTTGGTGCGAAAACACTATCTATAGGCTTGGTGATTGGGAATGTCCTTCCGGACGTGAGCTTGAATCTTCGGCTCCTCTTGAGCGAGTGGCGTTGAAAGTCCGGTGAAACTTGGTAGTCAATGTTCGGTCTTGGTGACTTCCTTCAAGTGAAATCCAAAAGGTGTGCCTTCATCGGTTGGGCGTACTTGATCTTGGCGTCCTTCATCCTAAAGAGTAGAAAAGATGAGGAGTTAGAAAATGGGAAGAGTAGTGATCTATGGTTTAACTTAGTGGTGGTGTCCTCGATCGGTTATGTGCTCGATACCATCTCATGCGCCGACCGAATGGATCAAGTCTCTATGCTCGGTGTCATCCCGGATCGATTCGACACCACACGATGAAGGATTTATAACGTAGCAATCACACACTTATTACATCGTTGCCCAAAGAGGACTTATTACAATAAATATGGCTTAAGGCCATCTAATAACGATAACGGGAGGACTTGGAAGATAAGTGAGTCCATCAACTCCGGACATCAGAGTATAGAACCACGACCTAAAGCACCTTACCGGCGTCAAAATCGCAACATGAAAGTTGCAGCCAGCAATTCGACACATGGAATATCTGGCAATGTAACACATAGAGAATAATGAATGATAAGCTACTACATGCATATGTGGCGGTGGTAAGCTCTCTGATTCAGTTTTGCATAAAGCCAGTTTTCCCTCGCAAGGAATAAATTTGTTTAACTATCATGGTGGTTGTTAAACATTGAGAATGGTTAAGCATCCTCAATCCCAATTAAAAGTACTCATTAAAAACCCAACAATATTAATTAGAGTAACATGTTGAGATTCACATGATATTCAAGTACTAGATACTCAAGATGTCCATAACCGGGACCGACTAATCATGATTAGTTTGTACACTCTGCGGAGGTTTGCACTTTTCCCCACAAGACTCGATCGCCTCCGTTTGGTTTCTACTTTCATGGTGTTTGAGGCGGATGGCCGAGACATAGTCTTTCGAAGCGTTTGCACCTTCGATGGGTAGACCGTACCACCTACAACCCCTACATGCTAGTCTACCACTGTAAGAGTTCACGACTTAATCAACTATGCGAGGCCCATAATGGCTTGTGGCTGCACACGGAAGTTACTAGTTTGAATAATCTTATGATCCCTTTGAGCACGGGTGGCGGTCCGAAGAAAAACAGGCAAGTCTGATAGAAACCAGGTGCCTCAATCCACCCGGATGTGTGTTTAAGTTGCCACCTTAAATAAACCATTAATTTAACAATCTCACATCTCATGGAATACACTCACCCAATCCGTCTACTAGCAGCATAGCATAATAAGCAAGCGTATAAGTAACTCCCAAGGTTTCATAAGTAAAACAGGTAATAGGTACTACCTCAATCTACTTCCCATCCCACAATTTATTTTAGATCCTAATTATGCAAGTGTTTAGGATTGATCTAATGCATAAAAAGTGGGTATGAGAAAGTATGATTAAAGTGTTACTTGCCTTGCGGATCCATGAAACCTAGAGACTCGAAGTAACAAGCGGCGCACTCCGGGTGATCTATCGCAGACAAACAACAAGCATACAATAAGTACTCATCTAATGCAAGGTAAATCTCGAATAAAAGATCTAACCAGAAAGTTCAACTTAAGAACCCTGGTTGCAAAAGAATCGAATCAAATAAACAGCGAAAGTCAAGCGACGAAAAAACAACTCAGTTCTAGCAAGTTGAAACTAAGTCAAATTTTACAGTAGCAAAACTTTGTTTAAGTTGATTAGTCGGAACGGCTGTTTGAGATGAAACTCAGGCGCTTGAATCACGATTCCGATAAGCGGCGAAAGATAGACTAGAAAGAAAATCGGATCTGAAATCGCTATCGAGAAAAATAGCGAATAAATCCGATGAAAGAAAAGACGAGCGGTTGAGCGAGCGGACGTTCATTAACGAACAAATCGGTGATCACGTTCGTTAGCGAACGGTCGCGGCACTGCTAAACAAAACCGGAAAGAAAAAACGGCGAAAAAACCGATCTAGGGTTTGGAAAAAACCGATCTAGAAACCGGCAACGAAAAACCGAACGAGAAAAGAAAAGGTGGCTGGAGGCTAGTACCTCGAAGAAGCGAGGGCTCAGCGGTGGCGTTGGTGGCGGCGTAAGGCGGGCGGTGGTGAGGGTGGTGAGCGGTGAGGGTTTGGAGAGGAGAGGTGTTGGTTTTGATGTGTTAGAGGGGTGCTTGGGTATTTATATTGGGGAGGGAGGGTTTTGCTTGGGGTGGGGACAAGAAATAGACTAGGATTAGGAAACAAAGGAAAAGATCTAGAAACAAATCTGGAATAAGCGAGTAGGACAAGAGTCCTACTAGGATTTGGAAAAGGGCGGCGGCTCCTCGCTCCTGTCGGTTGGCGTGGAGTAGGCCTTGGCCTCTGGCGGCCGGTGGCTTGGCGGCTTGGGCCTTTGGCCCAAGCGCTGAGTTTTAAGCGGTCTCATGGCAGAAAAATAAAAAAAAATCTAAACGAACTCCAAAATTAGTAAAGTAAACTTTCCCGACTCCTAAAATGAGTGAACAAAATGAACTTTACTCGGGGCCAAAATGCAATTTTTGAAAACCGCATTTTTCCCTAAGGTCTCTTGGATATTGGGTTCAGGTAATAGCTCAATCAGAAATTCAATGTCCTGTCCTTGGCATTCACTAATTCCTCGGAAACACATGAAATTCTTGCACTCGGCACTTCCTCTGAACAACTCCGTGATACTGATTCTTCATCGGTGTGCGGCTACATACTTGATCCTCTTACGCTCGGGGTGGTGGCAGAATAGACTTCTGAACGATCAATGTTCCCTTCAAACTTTGACAACAATTCATGCCTAGGATTACATCCAATCTGAGTTTCCAACACTATGAGTCCACGGGAAATTTGTGGTTCGATGTTGAGGTTCGGGACAGCCTACACGCCATCATTTCTCCTCCTGGGCCCGGCGAAGGGGCCTAAGGGTTCTAGTCGTAACCTGTTTTCCACAACTACCCTTGATATGAATGAATCGTTGCACGAATCAAAGAGAACCAAAACTGAGCGTAATTCAATAAAACTTACCAACCACGATTCGGCTGATCATAGGCGTCCTCCACGTCGATGTGTTCACTGACACGAGAGCAGTTTGGCTTCTTATTGAGCCTCCATTGCCATTTCCATTCCTCGCTTGGCCTCCGGCGTCGGTGGCGTAGTGCCATCTTCGGCACAGGCGGTGATGTGGCTCGGATCCTTGGAGGCGGGCGACGGTGCGATTGCCATTACCATTGCCATTGCCATTGCCATGGCACGACTTGTTTCTGGCTGGTTGTTCCCATTTCCTCCATGGTTATGGCCTCCATGGTTATGATGGGTGTGCCCTCCACGAGTATGGTGCATAGCGGGGCTTCTTGAGCTCTGGTTGTGCTTCCCGGCTGTACTTCCGCTTGCGGCTTTCTATCTGCTGCTGCTTGCCTTCAAGTATGGTGGCCTTGTCTACCAGCTCTGGTAGTTGTTGAAGGTAGCCACAATAAGCTGCATGCTCGGTTCATCATTGAGTCCCTCAAGAACTTCTCTGCTTGGCGGCATCGGTGGCCACATCATCGGGGGCATAGCGGAGCTTGCTGAATTCATCCGTCTTGTGCCACGATCGGTTCCCTGGCGCAATTGGAACTCACGCTTCTTGAGACTCATGGCTCCGGTGAGACATGGCGGTGAAAACTTCTGGAATTGGTCCCAAGTGATGGCACCAATGGGAAAAGTGGCGGTGTAATTCTCCCACAAAAGCTGCAGGTCCATCCGGTTGATCTGTGACAGCGCACCTTCTCCATCGGTGCATCCAAGGTGACTAGCTCTCTTCCGACTTTGCGGGCCAATCATCACCACAATTGGCTCGGTGCTACTAGAGAACGCGGATTCAACCTCGATAAGTCAAGTTGTCCCACGGTGGGTGGTGGCGGTGGCGGTGGGTTGTTGGTGGTGTTGTTGATTACGAATAAGGAGCTGCATCGGTGCATTCTGTTGGAGCGGTTGGGTGAGCTCGGAGGAAACCGGTGTCACGTCTGGAGGCATCTGGTGTTTTGGAGGGATGAGAAAATTAGAATAGAACAATGGTCTATGAGGAATAACACTACCCATATGAATGCACAATCATAACACACCAATCATTTATTCATTCCATTCAAACATGGTTCAAACTTCGATTACAAAAGCTCATGACTAATCGAAGGGAAGACATCGGCCTAACGATCGACGAAAAAGTAAAAGATAACATGGTGGTCGACTAAAAGTCTTCATCGTGGCGCCTCCTCTTGGGGTTCCCTTGGTGGTACTCCTTGAAATCCTGATCATTGCTCACGAGGGTGCTTCATCTCCACTCGGGTAAGGTCCTCTCCCAAGTCCATCTTTTCCTCTATCGCGGCAAGCTTCATCTTGGTCGTCGACTATCTCCATGAAGTCCGTGATTTCTTCCTCATAGCCAAGGAAGTCTGCGGGCCTTCTCCTCCATTCGATTCCGGGAACAAAAGCTTCGGTGTGTCTTGAGTTCGGGAGTGAATCTCCGTTTCAGAAGACACTCCAAGTCTGGATGTATGAGAGAGTGGAATCGTCCTCAATGAGCGGATGATATCTCCATTCCTTGCCTGCGAGAAACCATGGCGAGTCGGTGGTCGAGTTACTGTACTCCTCTCGGAGATGTCCAAGTGCTGGTGATCGCCCGTCCCTTCCGATGATCCGGTTGAACTTCGGTGAACTCAAAGTTGATAGGCTCCGTGTGCCCTCGAAGGTTCTCACAGGATATACTTCAATCACTGTGGCGGGTGTCGTGAGTGCATTAGTGGGTTTCAGTGAGGTAGAGCTATCTTCAGTGCTTCACCATCTGGACCAGCTTTCTTCGAAGGGCATCGTCTCATCGGTGGCGAGAACTCCGTAGCAAACTGGGGTGAACTCGGCCATCTAGAATGTTGCAAAGGGAGAAGAGTCGAAATTGAACAGGGGAGAATTATGGAATGTAAAGGATGAAAGTAAATGGTCTCTGCGTATGGCTTTCCGATCCTGGGTTCGATCCTCGGTCAGTGTGCTCGATACCATCTCTGTGCGACGACCCAAAATCGGTCAAATCTACGTATGCACCATCCCAAGATCATCTTTGGTACTCACGGTACATCGATAAAGTAATCAAGTTCAATCACACCTGAATATCATTAACGATTCTCATATAGAGTCTTTATTACAAGGGAATAAATTCGGCTCAAGGCCAACTCATGAGAAATAAACTAATAATCTTTGCGGGCGTCGAAGATAAGCGAGTCCATCCGACTCCAAAGGCAATGCATGGCGCGGGCGTGCCTCCTCTGATCGGAATATATCTACGCAACATAATCGTTGCAGCCATGTAAGTCAGCTTTTGGAATAAGTGGCAAGTCATGAAGAATAACAATAATAAAGTTACTAACTCTATATGCATTTTGGCTGTGGAGCTCTAAGTTTCATCATTTTGCGAAAGCAGATTTTATCCTACTACGTGGACTTGCTTGCAAATTTCTACAATTGTTGGTAGTTATTGAGATGGTTCGCAACCAATATCTAGTTCCCAATTATTAAGTCATAAAAACCCCTCAAATTGATTCATTAGTTTTAGTGTTGAGATATCCGAATACTTCCAAGTTCGAGGCTCAAATGTCCGTAACAGGGGACACGGCTAATCGATTAGATCTTTAACTCTGCGAGAGGGTTGCCTTTTCCCGCAAGAATCATTCCCTCCTTTAAAGTCTTGCACTTCATGGTGTTTGAAGGCGGACGAATAAACGGGTCTTCAAAGGTTCTTACAGCTCTGCGTACCCATCAATCCTACCGTTCGTCTACTTCTCGTAGTACCGCCGCCAGCGTCACTACTAGGGTCAACCAGCGGAGCCCATAATGGCTTGCGGCTGCGAATAACTTCGGTCATGGGGCATCCATCCTTCTCTTTGTGGCTGGGTGAAGCTTTCCGGAGGATGTCATGGCGCTTCTCCATGCATCCCGGCCTCCAGGTGCTCAGGTGCCGTCAACTCCTCCACCATGGTGATTTTCGAAGTCCATCTTGATCATTGTAGTTCATGGGGTTGTCATCATCATTGACTCTCACATCTTGCTTATAATTTCACTCATCCCAAATCCGTCTCTGAGCATAGCAAAATAACTACTACGTCCGGGGTCATGGTAACAAGGGATTGGTTCATCCTACCATGATACTACTCAAGTTTAATGACTTCAAGATTTCACTACTGCATGCATGGTGGGGTGGTGACAACTACTAATGCACAAAACATAGGTATAGAAATAACATGATCAAAACTTGCCTTCTGATGATCCTCGTAAGCTAAAAATTGTAGTAGCAAGCTTAGCACTCGGAAACTCTACGAGACAAACAATAACACAATAAGCATAAAGCAATAGGATCACCTAACACAACATAACAAAAGTAACATAACACAACAAAATAATCAAAACCAAATCCAAAGAAAAACTCAAATAAAAAAAACCACTCAAAGTTTTCCCTACTCCAAACAATAGCTAAAATAGTTTTTATATAACAAAATTCCTTAATATAACCTAATCATGGTTTTAAGTTAACTTAACGAAAAGGTTTCACTAAGCAACTAGGAGCAAAAAGAATTAATTAAAAGCTATTATAAAACTCATATTAGGCCTAATCCAATTTCTATTAAGAAAAATAAATTAAAACCTTTATTAATTATAAATAAAAGTTCATCTACTAGAGTGACGAAACTAACATAGAATAACTAATCACAAGTTAAAAATAAATTCATTTACTAATTAAAATATTAGGAAAACAGCATCTAGCTAATTAATTAGGATTAATAGGATTCTGCTTAAAACTAATTATTTATTAATCCTAAAATACCCAAGCTAATTTCTAGGGTTTGGCAATGTCAAAAATAAAGTTGGGGCAAAAGGAATCATGCAAAAATAATTTTTCTAACTCAAGTTATAGCAGATTTACCATTCTGACTAAAACTAAATTAAAGCATTTTAATTATTTTTAACATAGCTAAATATATATTCTACGGAAACTACATAAAATTTGCAATCCAACAAAAAGAATCACTCAAAATATTAAACAGAATAAAAGATATGAATTTTTGAAACAGAAACTATTACGCTAAACAGAAAATCAAAATAAAAAAAAAGGCCTAATGGGCCTAAAGCGCCCTGCGTTAAATAGCCTAACGGGCCTCGGGTTAAAACTAAAAACGGGCGGCTAATTGGCTAAAACCCTAACTAATAAACGGAACGGCCGGTTTTCTAATAAAACTTACCCCTTGGGGTTCTAATTGCCGTTGATTTAGATCGGACGGGGAGGTGATCCCGACGTCGGTCCGGCGAAGGGCGAAGTCGTCGGGGCTTAGGGTCGGTGAGCTCGAGGTCGCCGTCGTCTGGGAGGTCGGTGAGTGGTCAGTGGCGTCGTTGGGGTCGGGGTGGACTAGGGTGGCGGCTGGCGACTTTGGCGGAGGAGAGCCGACTCGGCGTGCCGGAGAGAGGAGAGGGCTCGCGAGGCTAGGGGGATGGGGTGCGGAGGGCTCGGCTTTATAGTCAGGGCCTCGGGCGTCTTGAGTCGATCAGGCGTCGGGATCCGGATCGCCGGGATCCGGCGATCTCCAGCGAGCTGCGTTCGTGGGGGAAGAAGATGGGCGGGGCCACGGTCGAGAGAGAGAGGGAGGCGGGCGGGTGGCGAGGCCTAGGGAATCCGGGCGAGGCGGTGGTGGGCTGGCCTTTGTTGGCCAGTGGGCAGGCTGGCTGGGCGGGAGGCGCCCAGGCTGGGCAGGGTGGCCTAATTGGCGCCCAGGGGGTTTCTTTTTAAAACTTTATTTTTAAAATAAAACAAAAACAGAAATAAAACAATATCTATAAATATTTTATATAGGGATATATATACCAAAATGATGGGGAATATTCCCTTTCATTTGAACATTTTCCAAAGGCAAAATCAAACTTTATAAAATCTATTTTTCCAAATTCAAATAAAATTCAGATTTGAATCCAAATCTTTTGCATTGTTTCCTCTGATATTTTGGAGTGTCATGTTTGCTCCTCTCATACTTTTGATCAAGTATTTATCGAGCTTAGTTTTTGAAATGATTTCCCACATGCCAAAGTTTGAAATTCAAATTCAAAACTCAAAATTCCTGAAAACTTCAATGGCATTCAAATTCAAACAGGATGCATAGGATGCTTAGCTATAATTGTAAAACATTCCAAATAGGAAATTTGGGATGTTACAAACCTACCACCTTAAGATGAATCTACCCTCGAGATTGGGTTATAACAAATAGGTGCGGGTGATCTCGGAAGATCTTCTTGGCGCTCAGGTGGCTTCTTCCTCGGTGTGGTGACTCCCGCACCTTCAAATGATGACCTTGCTGGGTGACTCTTGCAGGTCTCGAGAATTCGGATGGGTTTCTCCTTGTAAGTCGGATCCTTTGTCAAGCTGTATGGCCTCTAGGGCCTTGTGTCTCTCCGGAACATCGGCCATTCGGCATGGCACTTCTTGGGAAAGCGTGGAAGACATCATGAACTCGGACAATCCTTCGGTAATTCCAACTTATGCAACTTCTCCCGACGTTCGAGGATTTTGTAGGGGCCAATGAATCGGGTGCTAACTTTCCTGACTCCAAACCTCTTGATTCCACGAAGTGAGACACACGTATTTCGGTCTCCCGAAGTCACTTCCTTGCTTCGTCGGCATAACTCTTACATCTTGTGCTATCTTGAGCTGTCTCGAATCAGCTTGACTTTCTCTTGGAATCCTTGATAAGATCGGAAGAAAAGTGATCGATCTCAACACTATCCACAATGGTGTTGCACCTCCTTCGTATAGAGCTTGAAAGGGCCATCTTCAAACTGGATTGATAACTTTGTTGTATGAGAACTCTGCGTATGGCAAATTATCATCCCAGCTAGACCCATAGTCTAGCCACAAGCTCTCAACATGTCTTCGAATCTGATTGACTCTCTCGTCGTCCATCATCTGCGGATGAAAAGCATCTTGAATTCCAGCCTCGTACCCAAAGTTTCATGGCGCTTCCAAAACTTTGAGGTAAACTCGTTCCTCTATCGACACGATTTTCCTGGAACTCCATGCAGACATCGATCCTGGTCATGTATATCTTGGCCAACTTGGCATTGGTATAGGTAGTCTTCACGGGAATGAAGTGAGCTACCTTAGTCAAGCGATCAACCACTACCGGATAGAATCATAACTTTGAGCGGGTCTGGGTAATCTGTGATGAAATCCATACCAAGTTTCTCCCATTTCCAATCGGGAATCGGCAAAGGTTGAAGTAACCCTCGGCCCGATGTTCGCCTTTACCGTTGACAAACATGCATCTTGCTACGTCTTTCGGCAATATCCTTCTTCATACGTCCACGAAACTTTCCTTCAAATCCGGTACATCTTGGTGTTGCGGGTGAATCGAATCTGTGAATCATGAGCCTCTGAAGAATCAGCTTCGAGCTCGGGATCATTGGGCACATATCGATCCTCAAACCATATAGTTCCATGTTCATCCTTACGGAATCCTTTAGCTTTTCCTTCATCCATCTTTTGCTTAATCTCATCAATTTCCTTGTCCGACTTACGGCTTCCAATCCTTTCGGTCAAGGTGGACTGAACTTCGAGTTGCAACAAATCCTTCGGAACTATCTCCGGTCGGAGATCTGAGGTCATCGACTAACTCGGGGTAATCCTCCTGTTGTAAGAGTATTCACATAACTCTTACGGCTCAAAGCATCTGCTACAACATTAGCTTTACGGGTGGTAATGCAATCTCATGTCGTAGTCCTTTATCAACTCTAGCCATCTCCTGCACGAGGTTCAATTCTACGTGTGAAGATATACTTCAAACTCTTGTGATCGTGTAGACATCGCGATTTCCGATGAAAATGTCTCCAGTCTTGAGTGCATGCACTCATTGCTAACTCCAAATCATCGTGGCATAATTCATCTCATGAGGCCGTGGCTATGCGAGGCATAAGCTACAACCTTACCTTCTGCATCAATACTCCTCAGGTCCTTGCGAAGCGTCTAATAAACCGTATTCCTTGTGTATGTGGCAAAATCAACCTGGGCTGTGACCAACCGTTTCTTCAATTCACCGGCTTCACATTCCTCGGTCCAAACAATTGGCTTCCTTCTTCAACAGCTCGGTCATGGGCTTGGCAATCTTGAAGTTCTCAATGAACCTCGATAATATCCTGCGAGTCAGAAGCTGCGGATCTCCTTGGGAGGTGGGGCGCCAATCGGTGTGATTCAACCTTGGCGGGATCAACTGCTATTCCTTCTCCTGAAATAACATGTCAGGAATCAACTTCCTTCAACCAAAATTCACATTTGCTGAACTTGGCATAAGCGATGTTCTCGAAGTTTCTCGAACTAGGCAAATGCTCCTTATGCTCTTCCTCGCTCTTGGAAAATCAATATATCATCGATGAACACCACGACAAACTTGTCCAAATATTCCATGAACACCTTGTTCATCAAATTCATAAGTATCGGAGCATTAGTCAATCCAAATGACATGACGGTATACTCATATAAACCATACACAGGTGGTGAATGCTGTTTTGGGTATATCCTTTTCACGGATCTTCAGCGATGATACCACGATCGAAGATCGATCTTAGAAATACCTTGGCTCCAACAAGCTGATCAAACAAGTCATTGATCATCGGCAGGGGTACTTGTTCTTGATGGTTACTTCGTTCAACGATAATCCACAACCATCCTCAAGCTTCCATCCTTCTTCTCTACCAAAAATGGGGCTCCCCAAGGTGATGAGCTTGGGCGAATATATCCTTTCTCCAATAACTCATTTATTTGATCCTTGATCTCTTTCAACTCATTCGGTGGCATCCGATAAGGTCTCTTGGATATTGGGGCTGTCTGGGTAATAGCTCAATCGGAAATTCAATGTCCTGTCCGGTGGCATTCTGGTAATTCCTCAAAACATCGGAAATTCTTGCATCTTGGCACTTCCTCTGAACAACTCCGTGAGAAATACTGATTCTTCATCTGGCGTGCTGGCTACATACTTGATCCTCTTACGCTCCGGGGTGGTGGCGAGAATAGACTTCTTGAGCACGATCAATGTTCCTTCAAACTTTGACAACCAATTCATGCCTAGGATTACATCCAAGGTCTGAGTTTCCAACACTATGAGGTCCACGGAAATTTGTGGTTCCCGATGTTGAGGTTAGGACAGCCTACACCTGCCATCATTTCTCCTCCTGCGGAGGCCGGCGAAGGGGCTTCTAAGGGTTCTAGTCGTAACCGTACTTTTCCCAACTACCCTTGATATGAATGAATCGTTGCACGAATCAAAGAGAACCAAAACTGAGCGTGAATTCAATAAAAACTTACCAACCACGATTACGGCTGATCATAGGCGTCCTCCCGTCGATGTGGTTCACGACCGCAGAGGACGGTTGGCTTCTTTTGAGCCTCCATTGCCATTTCCATTCCTCTGCTTGGCCTCCGGGCGGTCGGTGGCGTAGTGCCTGTCTTCGGCACAAGCGGTGATGTGGCTCGAGATCCTTGAGCGGGGCAAACGGTGCTGATTGCCATTACCATTGCCATTGCCATTGCCATGGCCGACTTGTTGTCTGTGGTTGTTCCCATTTCCTCCATGGTTATGGCCTCCATGGTTATGATGGGTGTGCCCTCCGAGTATGGTGCATAAGGGCTTCGTGAGCTCTGAATTGTGCTTCCCAGGCTGTACTTCCGCTTGCGCTTTCTATCTCTGCTGCTTGCCTTCAAGTATGGTGGCCTTGTCTACCAGCTCGGTAGTTGTTGAAGGTAACAATAAGCTGCATGCTCAGTTCATCATTGAGTCCCTCAAGGAACTTCTCCTGCTTGGTGGCATCGGTGGCCACATCATCGAGGGCATAGCGGCGAGCTTGCTGAATTCATCCCGTCTTGTGCCCGATGCGGTTCCCTGGCGCAAGTTGCGGAACTCACGCTTCTTGAGACTCATGGCTCCTGAGACATGGCGGTCGGAAAACCTGCTGGGTGGTCCCAAGTGATGGCACCAATGGGAAAAGTGGCGGTGTAATTCTCCCACCAAAGCTGCGGTCCATCCGGTTGATCTTGTGACAAGCGCACCTTCTCAACATCGGTGCATCCACGGTGACTAGCTCTCTTCCGACTTTGGAGCCAATCATCAGCCACAATTGGCTCGGTGCTACTAGAGAACAACGGCGGTTCAACCTCGAATCGAGTCAAGTTGTCCACGTGGGTGGTGGCGGTGGCGGTGGGTTGTTGGTGGTGTTGTTACGATTACGAATAAGGGCTGCATCGTGCATTGCTGTTGGAGCAGTGGGTGAGCTGGAGAAACGTTTCACGTCTCGGAGGCATCTGGTGTTTTGGAGGGATGAGAAAATTAGAATAGAACAATGGTCTATGAGGAATAACACTACCCATATGAATGCACAATCATAACACACCAATCATTTATTCATTCCATTCAAACATGGTTCAAACTCGATTACAAAGCTCATGACTAATCGAAGGGAAACATCGGCCTACGATCGGGAAAAAGTAAAAGATAAC
>JAHIAM010013823.1:0-12697 GCA_021605205.1 Aegilops longissima
GGTGTAGGACTCCTTCTTTCCTAGTCCAACTAGGAGAAGGGAAAGGGAAGTGGAGAAGGAAGGGAGAGGTGGGCTCGCCCCAAACCCCTGTCCAATTCGGATGGGCTTGGGAGGGGCACTGCCACCTCCCGGCTCCTTCCACTAAGGCCCATCAAGGCCCAATACTCTTCCCGTATTCCTAACTCCCGGTACTCGAAAAATACCGAATCACTCGGAACCTTTCCGAACTCCGAATATAGTCGTCAATATATCGATCTTTATGTCTCACCATTTGAGACTCCTCGTCATGTCCCGATCTCATCCGGGACTCCGAACTCCTTCGGTACATCAAAACTCATAAACTCATAATATAACATCGAAACCTTAGCGTCGGACCCTACGGGTTCGAGAACTATGTAGACATGACCTAGAACTATTCTCGGTCAATAACCAATAAGCGGAACCTGGATGCCCATATTGGTTCCTACATATTCTCGAAGATCTTTATCGGTCAAACCGCATAACAACATCGTTGTTCCTTTGTCATCGGTATGTTACTTACCGAGATTCGATCGTGGTATCCAATACCTAGTTCAATCTCGTTCGGAATCTCTTTACTCGTTCGTAATACATCATCTTAACTAACTCATTAGTTACAATGCTTGCAAGGCTTAGGTGATGGTATTACCGAGAAGGCCAGAGATACCTCTCCGACAATCGGAGTGACAAAACCTAATCTCAAATCGCCAACCCAACATGTACCTTTGGAACACCTGTAGTACTCCTTTATAATCACCCGATTCGTTGTGGCGTTTGGTAGCACCAAAGTGCCTCCGGGGAGGGTTGCATAATCTCATAGTTACGGAACATGTATAAGTCATGAAAAAGCAATAGCAACATACTAAGCGATCATGCTAAGCTAACGGAATGGGTCATGTCAATCACATCATTCTCCTAATGATGTGATCCGTTAATCAAATGACAACTCATGTCTATGGCTAGGAAACTTAACCATCTTTGATTCAACGAAGAATAGAGGCATACTAGTGACACTATGTTTGTCTATGTATTCACACATGTATTATGTTTCCGGTTAATACAATTCTAGCATGAATAATAAACATTTATCATGAAATAAGGAAATAAATAATAACTTTATTATTGCCTCTAGGGCATATTTCCTTCATCAGAGGCACGTGTTAGCTTTATTAAAGCATCAAAAATTAGTTGGAGTTGTTGTTGACTAATGCAAGCAACAAGAAGGGGTGATGATGATATTTTAGGCATAAAACATAAAAGGAAGGTGTATTTCTTACTTTGTCACCATGAGGGCACTGCAAGGTCGGGGGGTGTAACAGTTTGATATCCAAATGCACCAATTTGCCAACGGACTCCATCCACCCCAAAAGAGCCCAATAGGTCTAAGAATGGCCGGCAATGGTGAAGGAAACATAATGCTTTGGGGAACTCAAAATCGGCGGGCTCATGATGGATGCCTGAGCCTTAGCCTCAAACTACAAGGTGTTGAGGCATGACGTTTGTGCTTTGTTGGATGTTTAGCAGTTTATCTCGTTGGTGTTTTGTGTTGGAACACGGTTAGAGCAACTTCTCTAGTGTTGGTCCCGTTATCTTCATATGGAATCGGTTATGGTGAATCCTAGCGATGGAAGGAAGTCTAGTGTTATTTATTACGGAATAGAGAGTTGGAAGTTCCCGGGTGTCGATGAGTTCAAGCTGGAAGAAATCATCGACATGGGAGCGGAAGAGTTATAAAGGTCCAACATGATTTACCTGGCTAATGATGGGTGATTTGAATGTGATACTACTTCATCATGAGAAGAAGAAGGAATCAAATTGAATAAATGCAAGCTTTCTAGGAGGAGCTAATGACACGATATAGAGGCCATGGGGTTCCCGAAGATAAATTTACTTGGCATCGAAGTGTATAATGAAAAAGGTTGCACAGGATGTATGCAACTATGGTTGGTAACTAACATTCCCTTATGAAGGCTTCAAAATCTGGTATAATCCTCTAATCATCCACTATTATGGTGGATAATAACTTCCACGGAATCGACTAGTAGTGAAAGGCGGAGGCTTTTGAGGTGCCTTGGTTGCGGAGGCCTTTTGAGGTGCCTTGGTTGCGGAGGCCTAATTTAGTGACATGGTCCACGAGCATGTGAAGAATCATGTATGGATGCAATGAAGGTGGAGTATTGGGCAAGCTAGGTAAATGCATGGCATTTTCCACGACTAGAACGAACATGTTTTGAAGGCGAAGAAAAAATGATTGAAAGCTCGGTGAGAACTAGAAAAATGTGATGTGAGGCCATGTAGATGTGAGTCAAAGTAAGAAGAAGGACATTCTTGAACTTATTGGGTTTTACTTGAACTAAAGAGATCCTTGGATGCAATGCTAAAGTCATCTTGCTCAAAATTAGTGACAAGAACACCTCATTTTTTAACGCTATGGTTGATTAGAAAGCGTATAAGTATAAGTTGTTTTAAAACAAACCCGATTTATGGGTTGAAGTCTTTGTTCTCTCAATACTCTTATGCAATCATATTTTGCTAACCTATTCACTTAGGAAATGCGATACGATCTTGCATTACTAGAAAGTCAATGCAAGGTCTCCTCTTAGGCTGAATGCCATGATGCTGGGGGATACTTGCCATATGATGTAAATCATGTTATTGATAAAAGGTGAAAGGATCGAATATAGTTGACTAGAGGGGGTGAATAGGCAACTAACAATTTTAGTTTTTCTTTGCCAATTTAAACTTTGCATCAAAGTAGGTTGTCTAGATATGTAACTAGGTGAGCAACCTATATGATGCAACAACAACAAACACACAAGCAAGAAGGGATACAACACCAAATAAGCTTGCACAAGTAAAGGTAGAGATAACCAAAAGTGTTGGGGCGTTGCGGAAATTAAAAATTCTCGCATCACCAAGATCAATCTATGGAGCTTACTAGCAGAGAAGTGCATCTTCATACCTTTGAAGATCGCGTCTGAGCGTTACAAACACGGATTGGTGAGTCGTGCAAGCGATTCAGATCGCGGCGAATCGATCTAAGCACCGAACACGGTGCCTCCGCGTTCAACACTCGTGCAGCCGGTGGCGTCTCAGCGCCTTGATCCGGCAAGGAGAGGAGGTTGGGAAGACTCCGATCGATGGCAGCGGCGTGGTGGTGGTGGAGGCGTGGCACTCGGCGGGCGCAACCTGCGAGGCGGAGGAGGGAAGGGCTGCGCCAAGGGAGACTTCGTGTCTCGGCAGCCCCAAACCCCACTATATGTTGGGGAGCGTATAATTTCAAAAATTTCCTCCTGCCGAGATCATGGTGATGGCATAACAGCGATAGGGAGAGTGTGTCCCGTACCCTCGTGAACCAGCGAGGCGTTATGACAACGGTTGATGTATTGTCGTCTTCACAATCCGACCGATCCAAGTACGAGCGTCGGCACCTCCGTTTACACCGTTCAGCTCGATGGCGATCCCGGGACTCGATCCGGCGGTGTCGGGGATGAGTTCCGTCCGCGATGGCGTGGTGGCGATGATGATGCTCTCTTGGCGCGGGCTTGGCCTAAACTCCATGACGATATGACCGAGGTGGAATATGGTGGAGGGGCACGCAGCAGCTGAGAGCGATCCGTAGATCAACTTGTGTGTTCTAGGGTGCCCCCTGCCGTATATAAAGGAGCAAGGGAGAGGTGCGGCCGGCCCTAGGAGGCGGAGGAGTCCTACTCCCAGGGAGTAGGACTCCCCCTTCCTAGTTGGATTAGGACTTGGGGGAGGGAAAGAGGAAGAGGCGCCGCCCCCTCTCCTGTCCTATTGGACTAGGGGGAGGCGCGGCCTGCCAGCCGACCTCCTCTTCTCCTCATGGCCCACTAAGGCCCATTAACCCCGGGAGGTTCGGTAACCCCGGTGTTAGGTAAAATCCGATTTCACGGAACTATTCAGAAGTCAAACATAGGCTTCAATATATCAATCTTTATGTCTCAACCATTTGAGACTCCTCGTCATGTCGTGATCACATCCGGGACTCGAACAAACTTGTACATCAATACTCATAAAATTGTCATCGTAGCGTTAAGCGTGCGGACCCTACGGGTTCGAGAACTATGTAGACATGACCTAGAACTATTCTCGGTCAATAACCAATAGTGGAACCTGGATGTTCATATTGGTTCCTACATTTTCTCTGAAGATCTTTATCGGTCAAACCGCATAACAACATCGTTGTTCCCTTTGTCATCGGTATGTTACTTGCGAGATTGATCGTCGGTATCAATACCTAGTTCAGTCTAGTTACAAGGCAAGTCTCTTTACTAGATTACGTAATACATCATTTCATAACTAACTCATTAGTTACAATGCTTGCAAGGCTTAGGTGATGAGTATTACCGAG
Source organism: Aegilops longissima (assembly GCA_021605205.1). Taxonomy (NCBI): domain Eukaryota; kingdom Viridiplantae; phylum Streptophyta; class Magnoliopsida; order Poales; family Poaceae; genus Aegilops; species Aegilops longissima. Next base: position 4,394 of record JAHIAM010013823.1, read on the forward strand.
AAGGCCGAAGATACCTCTCCGAGCAATCGGAGTGACAAAACCTAATCTCGAATTATGCCAACTCAACATATACTTTTGGAGACACATGAAGTACCTTTATAATCACCCGATTCGTTGTGGCGTTTGGTAGCACACAAAGTGTTCCTCCGGTAAGCAGGGTTGCATAATCTCATAGTTGCGGAACTTTGTATAAGTCATGAAAAAGCAATAGCAACATACTAAGCGATCAAGTGCTAAGCTAACGGAATGAGTCAAGTCAATCACATCATTCTCCTAATGATGTGATCCGTTAATCAAATGACAACTCATGTCTATGGTTAGGAAACATAACCATCTTGATTAACGAGCTAGTCAAGTAGAGGCATACTAGTGACATTACATTTGTTTATGTATTCACACATGTATTATGTTTCGGTTAATACAATTCTAGCATGAATAATAAACATTTATCATGATATAAGGAAATAAATAATAACTTTATTATTGCCTCTAGGGCATATTTCCTTGATCTCCCTTGCACTAGAGTCATTAATCTAGATTACCATAATGATTCTCACACCCTTGGAGTCTTGGTGCTGATCATGTTTTGCTTCGTGAGAGGCTTAGTCAGATCGCAACATTCAGATCCGTATGTATCTTGCAAATATCTATGTCTCCACTTGGACTTGGTCCGAATGGAATTAGGCGTCTCTTGATGTGCTTGGTCCTCTTGTGAAATCTGGATTCCTTTGCCAAGGCAATTGCACGATATTGTCACGAGAAGATCTTCATTGGCCCGATGCACTAGGTATAACACCTAGATCGGAAATGAACCCCTTCATCAGACTCCTTCATTTCTGCTTCGAAGCAGCTATGTACTCCGCTTCACATGTAGATCCGCCACGGCCTTTGTTTAGAACTGCACCAACTTACGGCTCCACGTTTAATAAAAATACGTATCCGGTTTGCGATTTAGAATCGTCCGGATCGGTGTCAAGCTTACATCGGCGTAACCCTTCGACAAGCTCTTTGTCACCTCCATAAGCGAAAACATATCCTTAGTCCTTTTGGTATTTCAGGATATTCTTGACGCTGTCCGATGATCCACTCTGGATTACTTTGGTACCTCCTGCTAAGCTAATAGCAAGGCACACATCAGTCAGTACACAGCATTGCATACATGATAGAGCCTATGGCTGAAGCATAGGGAACTCCTTTCATTTTCCTCTATCTTCTGCGGTGGTGGGCATTGAGTCGACTCAATCTTACACCTTATGTCTGAGCAAGAACCCTTTCTTTGCACGATCCATGAACTTTTCAAGACTTTATCAAGGTATGTGCATTGTGAAAGTCAATTAAGCGTCTTGATCTATCTCTATAGATCTTGATGCCCAATATAAGACTTCAGAGGTCCTTCATTGAAAAACTTTTATTCAAGTATCCTTTTATGCTATCCAGAAATTCTATATCATTTCCAATTAACAATATGTTGTCCACATATAATATTAGAAATGCTCTGAGCTCCCTCACTTTCTTGTAAATCTGAGCTTCTCCAAAAGTCATATAAAACCATATCTTTGATCACACTATCAAGCGTTTATTCTAACTCAGAGGCTTGCACGGACCATAGATTGATCGTTGGAGCTTGCACTTTGTTAGATCCCTTAGGATCGACAAAACCTTCGGTTGCATCATATACAACTCTTCTTCAAATCCATTCAGAAATGCAGGTTTGACATCCATCGCCATATTTCATAATCATAAAATCGGCGATTGCTAACATGATTAGACGGACTTAAGCATCGCTATGGGTGAAGGTCTCATCGTATTCAACTCCTTGAACTTGTCGAAAACCTTTTGCAACAAGTCGAGCTTTATATGATAACATTACTCGTCGTCGGTCTTCTTCTTGAAAATCCATTTATTCTCTATTGCTTGCCGACCATCGGGCAAGTCAACCAAAATCCACACTTTGTTCTCATACATGGATCCCATCTCAGATTTCATGGCTTCAAGCCATTTTGCGAATCTGGGCTCACCATCGCTTCTTCATAGTTGTGGGTTCACCATGATCTAGTAGCATGACTTCGAGAATAGGATTACCGTACCACTCCAGTGCGGATTTTATTCTGGTTGATCTCTGATTCGTAACAACTTGATCGAAGTTTCATGATCATCATCATTAACTTCCTCACTAAGCTGGTGTAGGTGTCACGGGAACCAATTTACGTGATGAACTACTTTCCAATAAGGGAGTTGATGCTGTTACCTCATCAAGTTCTACTTTCCTCCACTCACTTCTTTGAGAGAAACTCCTTCTCTAGAAAGGATCCATTCTTAACACGAATGTCTTGCCTTGGATCTGTGATAGAAGGTATACCCAATGTCTCCTTTGGGTATCCTATGAAGCACATTTTCGATTTGGGTTCAAGCTTATCAGGTTGAAGCTTTTCACATAAACATCGCAACCCCAAACTTTAGAAGCGACAACTTTGGTTTCTTGCCAAACCATAGTTCATAAGGTGTCGTCTCAGCGGATTTGATGGTGTCCTATTTAGCGTGAATCGGCGTCTCTAAAGCATAACCCCAAAGCGATAGCGGTAAATCGAAATAGACATCATAGATCGCACCATATCTAGTAAAATACGATTCGATGTTCGGACACACCATTCTGTTGTGGTGTTCAAGGTGGCGTGAGTTGAAACTATTCGCATTGCTTCAAATGTAGACCAAACTCGTAACTCAAATATTCTCCTCCACGATCAGATCGTAGAAACTTTATTTTCTTGTTACGATGATTTTCAACTTCACTCTGAAATTCTTTGAACTTTTCAAATGTTTCAGATTTATGCTTCATCAAGTAGATATACCGTATCTGCTTAAATCATCTGTGAAGGTGAGAAAATAACGATATCCATACGAGCTTCAACATTCATTGGACCACATACATCTATGTATGATTTCCAACAAATCTGTTGCTATCTCCATACAACGGAGAAGCGGTGTTTTAGTCATCTTGCCCATGAGGCACGGTTACATAAGTACCAAGTGATTCATAATCAAGTTGTTCAAAAGTCCATCTGTATGGAGTTTCTTCATCGCTTTACACCAATATGACCTAAGCGGCGGTGCCACAAATAAGTTGCACTATCATTATCAACTCTGCATCTTTTGGCTTGACATTATGAATATGTGTATCACTCTTCGAGATTCAATAAGAATAGACCACTCTTCAAGGGTGCATGACCATAAAGATATTACTCATATAAATAGAACAACCATTATTCTCGATTTAAATGAATAACCGTCTCGCATTAAACAAGATCCGGATATAATGTTCATGCTCAACGTTGGCACTAAATAACAATTATTTAGGTCTAAAACTAATCCGAAGGTAGATGTAGAGGAGCGTGCCGACGCGATCACATTGACTTTGGAACCGTTTCCCACGCATCGTCACCTCGTCCTTTGCGATGCTGCTTATTCCGTAGTCCGTTTGAGTTGCAAATATTAGCAGAACCGATATCAAATACCAGTGCTACTACGAGCTCTAGTAAGGTACACATCAATAACATGTATATCACATATACCTTTGTTCACTTTGCCATCCTTCTTATCCGCCAAATACTTGGGCGATTAACTTCGATGACCAACATGCGGTAAAGCACTCATTTCAGAGCTTAGGTCGATTGGGTTTCTTTTCTTGAGCAGCAACTTGCTTGCTGTTCTTCTAAAGTTCCCTTCTTCTTTCCTTTGCCCTTTTCTTGAAACTAGTGGTTTTGTTGACCATCAACATGATGCTCCTTCTTGATTTCTACCTCCATGACTTTTAGCATTGCGAAGAGCTTTCGGGAAGTGTCTTGTTCATCCCTTGCATATTATAGTTCATCACGAAGCTCTTGTAGCTTGGTGGCGGTGATTGAAGAATACATCAATGACACTATCATCGGAAGATTAACTCAGTTGAATCAAGTGATTATTATACCCGACATTTTGAGTATGTCACTTGACAAGACTATTCTCCTCCATCTTCAGCTATAGAACTTATTGGAGACTTCATAGCTCAATCCGGGCATTTGCTTGAAATAATAACTAACCTGGAACATCTCATATGCCCATGGCGTTCAAAGCGTCGTTGAAGACCTGATTCTAAGCCGTAAAAGCATGGCACGAACCATAAGGTTGTCATCACTTTGCTCACCGAACGTTCACAACTGGCGTTGCTCTGCAACAGGCTGGCACCAACTGTGCTTCGGGGCGTAAACGTCGTGATAATGAGATAATCCTCAAGTTACGGACCCAGTCCATGTAATTTCTACCATCATCTTTCAACTTTGCTTTCTCAAGGAAGCATGGAAAATTCAACGGAACAACAATACGAGCCATCTATCTACAACAAACATAGATGAGCAAAAAATACTATCAGGTGCTAAGTTCATGATAATTTTAAGTTCAATTAATCATATTACTTAGAACTCCCACATAGGCGAGACATCTCTCTAGTCATCTAAGTGATCCGCGTGATCAAATCAACTAAACCATAACCGATCATCACGTGAGATGGAGTAGTTTCAATGGTGAACATCACTATGTTGATCATATCTACTATATGATTCGCTCGACCTTCGGTCTCCGTGTTCGAGGCCATATCATATACTGCTAGGCTGTCAAGTTTAACTTCAGTATTCTGCGTGTTAAAACACCGTTGTAGATGGGACAACATAAGATCATCACGTGGTGTGCAGGCATCTGAACTTTAGAAGTTGCATACTCGGGGAGAACACTTCTTGATAATTTTTAGTGAGAGATCATCTTAAAATGCTCCCGTCAATCAAAAGCAAGATAAGATGCATAAAGGATAAACATCACATGCAATCAATATAAGTGATATGAAATATGGCCATCAGAACATCTTGTTGTGATCTCCATCTCAGAAACACCATCATGATCACCATCGTCGCTGACACCTTGATCTCAGCAATTACATGGCCTTGACAACCATGGCTCCCGATTGCCGATAACAGGTTACAAAACATAGATCATCTCCCTACAATAAAATATAGCATCGTGTCACATCACAACATGCCACAAAACAAGTTAGGCGTCCTCTACTTTGTTGTTGCAAGTTTTTGTCTGCTCGGCAGAAACCGTTCTTACCCGCATCAAAACCACAGCGATAGTTTGTCAAGTTGGTGCTGTTTAACCTTCCAAGGGACCGGCGTAGCCTCAGTTCAACTAAAGTGAGAAAGAACCCGCCGGTCACCTTTAACACGAGTGCTCAAAGCGGTGAAACCATCCGCGTAAGCGTCTGGCATGTCCGGTCGGGCGCTTCATCTCCTCGCGAACAAAGTATGACATCTTTGGTAAGCGGTATGACTTATAACCCACAACTCACTTGTGTTCTACCGTGCATATGACATCAGCGCATAAAACCGGCTGATACCCTTTGGGGAATAGTAATTTCAAAAATTTCCCTCGCCGCAGATCATGGTGATGGCATAGCGAGAGGAAAAGTGTGTCCGTACCCTGGGCCCGGCGGAGCGTTATGACAAACGGTTGATGTGTCGTCGTCTTCACGATCCGACCGATCAAGTACGAGCGTACGGCACCTCCGTGTTACCGTTCATCGATGGGATCCCGGACCCGATCCGGGGGTGGGGGATGAGTTCTCGGCCGCCGGCGTGGTGGCGATGATGCTCTTCCCGCGGGGGCCGCCTAAACTCATGACGATATGACCAAGTGGAATATGGTGGAGGGCCCGCCAGGCTAAGGCGATCCGTGATCAACTTGTGTGTTCTGGGTGCCCCCTTGTATATAAAGGAAAGAAGTGCGGCGGCCCTAGGGGAGGCGGGGAGGTCCCTCCCGGGAGTGGACTCCCCCTTTCTAGTTGGATTAGGACTTGGGGGAGGAGAAAGGGGCGCCCCCCTCCTTCCTATTGGACTAGGGGGGAGGCGGCCCCTGCGGCCCTCCTCTTCTCCCTCATGGCCCCAAGGCCCTTAACCCGGGAGGTTCGGTAACCCGGTGTTGGTAAAATCGATTTCACGGAACTAGAATCAAACATAGGCTTCAATATATCAATCTTTATGTCTCAACCATTTGAGACTCCCGTCATTCGTGATCACATCCGGGACTCGAACAAACGGTACATCAATACTCATAAAATTGTCATCTAGCGTTAGCGTCGGACCCTCGGGTTGAGAACTATGTGAATGACCTAGAACTATTCTCGGTCAATAACCAATAGTGGAACCGGATGTTCATATTGGTTCCTACATTTTCTCTGAAGATCTTTATCGGTCAACCGCATAACAACATCGTTGTTCCCTTTGTCATCGGTATGTTACTTGCGAAGATTGGTGGTATCAATACCTAGTTCAATCTGTTAAAAAGTCTCTTTACTAATTCTAATACATCATTTCATAACTAACTCATTAGTTACAATGCTTGCAAGGCTTAGGTGATGAGTATTACGAGAAGGCCGAATACCTCTCAAACAATCGGAGTAAAAACCTAATCTCAATTATGCCAACTCAACATATACTTTTGGAGACACCTGAAGTACCTTTATAATCACCCGTTACGTTGTGAGTTTGGTAGCACCAAAGTGTTCCTCCGTAAGCAGGAGTTGCATAATCTCATAGTTCGAGAACTTTGTATAAGTCATGAAGAAAGCAATAGCAACATACTAAGCGATCAAGTGCTAAGCCGGAATGGGTCAAGTCAATCACATCATTCTCAATGATGTGATCCGTTAATCAAATGACAACTCATGTCTATGGTTGGGAAACATAACCATCTTGATTAACGAGCTAGTCAAGTAGAGGCATACTAGTGACATTATGTTTGTTTATGTATTCACACATGTATTATGTTTCGGTTAATACAATTCTAGCATGAATAATAAACATTTATCATGATATAAAAATAAATAATAACTTTATTATTGCCTCTAGGGCATATTTCCTTCATATATATAGGGGAAGGGAGGGAGGGTTTCCCCATTATGCAACCCTATCCAAAGGAACTCGAAGGTCCCAAAATGACCCCAATATTAAACGCTTTTGCAAGGTGGATATCATTACATCAACATTACATAAATATGGGGATACATACAAAAGGCACAAATGCCACAAGAAAATCAACATCATATACAAGATCAACTCGACTCGGATGAAACATAACGAAACTCAAACAATATCCACCACCTTTAGCCGGGCTGCCGCCGGAACCTATCCCACGATGGGAAGAAGAAGAAGAACTCCAACACAAGAAACATCGCTCTCGCGTCATGATCATCGCCTGGTATCCTTTTGGTGGTAATCTGAGCCCCGGACTCCAATCCCATTACCATGGGTATCAAGACTAGCAAAGCTTAAAGGGAAAGGAAGGGGTAAAGTGGTGAGGTTGCGGGCGACTAAGCATATATGGTGGCTAACATCCCAAATGAGGGCGGAAAGAAACAAAGGGCGTCGTCAACTAGTAATGATCAAAGTGATCCGAACTCCTACTTCGTTAACATAACCCGAAACGTGTTCTCCCTCGATCAACCCGAAAAGAACACTCCGGTTCGCCCGGTTGGTGTATTTAGAAGGTTTCTTCAAGTTTACTACAACGGATATTAACAAATTCCCATCGCCACATAAAGCGGGCCGGCCTCGGTTTATACCCTGCGGGGGTGTCCCAACAACCCATGATAAGCTCGCGATCAGAAGGATATTCCTTCTCCGGAAGACCGATCGTCTGGAATCCGGCTACAAGACATTCGCGCAATAAAACAAGACCAGCAAAGCCCCCGATGGACAATCCCGATGGGCGCACATATCGTTCTCGAGGCAACAGGATAAGGAAACGTCTGGAGGTAAAATTGCCAAGGATGGTCCATACGGTGCTCTAGTTTGGACCAACACTTAACAAGCATTGGCGGGGGCTAATAAAGATGACCCTTGGGTTAATTACTCCCAAAAAAATAGGTGGTGGTGGGCAAATGGAAAACCAATGTTGGGCCTTCTTTGGAGAGTCTTATTCAGCAATGTCAAGGGGTCCCATAAATCACCCGACCCGCGTTAGGGGCCAAAATCCGGGAACATAATCCGATATGGCGGAAACTAGAGGGGCAAAGTGGAACAAAACACGGGCATAAGGCGAGCCTTACCCTTTACCAAGTATATAGATGCATTAATAAATAAGATATATTGTGATATCCCAACAAGTAAACATGTTAACAAGGAAAACATCTCCATGTTCAACAAGGAACAAACTTCATCTTCCCTGCAACTAACAATATAAGAGGGTGAGCAAGCGGTAACATAGCCAAACAACGGTTTG
>JAHIAM010013824.1:0-11979 GCA_021605205.1 Aegilops longissima
TTTCATATGATCTGCAAATGAGCGCCACCGACCCCGGATGTGCTCAAGGACATGCCCCACGGAGGTGGCGGAAGGTGAACTTCCCCGGCGAACTGCAACCCACGGCGGATTGGCAGTTCGGCAAGGAGCCATACTGCCAACCCCCCGCCTATGTTAAGTCATCTCTTCCTTTCTATTTTTTTTCAGCCAAACCGATTGATTTTCTTTTGGTTTTTTGAGTTAGAACCCCCATGCAGCCCTCAACGCACCACGGGCCAGCCTGGAGTTCGCCCCCGACCGGGCGGAGAGTGACGCCGACGCCCTGATTTGGGGGCGGCGGGGAGGCCGACGCCAAGGAGGAGGAGGAGGAGGGGCCGAACCTCAGGCCCCGAACCTTCGCCGACCGGGCCGGAGGATGACGCGAGGGGAAGTTGTCCCCCGCTGCCAACCGAGGGCCCAGCCGGGGCGGTTCCGGCTTGGGTGGTCGAGGCGGGCGGAAGCGGCCGGGCCGAGCGCCAGGGGCCGGCCGAAGTTCGGCGGCCACCCCCGGGAAGAGGCAACAAAGGCTAACCGCTCAAGGGGTGAAAAGCCGCTGGTCTCCGAAGTGCTTCTTCTTGTCTTGTTTTCATGGTAAATCTTGTCCAAATTTTACATGTCTTTGCATCGTGGCTCCCTTATTTGAGGGTCGCCCGCCCCATCATGGGGTCGGTGAGACGCCCGCCAATACTCCGGGGATTGACCCCGGCCGACCTTCGGGAGGCGACGGAGCGGAACGCGCAGGAGAAGCGTGACGAGGAGGAGGCTGCCCGCCTCGAGAAGGCGGAGGCCGAAAGGCGGGGCTTCCGCCGAGGAAGATGGAGGAGGCGCCGCTGCCGCAGCTAAGCGGCGAGCTGAGGAGGCTGCACGCCCAATCGGCGCTGCCCACCCCGCTGAGCCCCGCCCTGGAGTTCACGGGGCAGGGGAGCCGTAGCGAGTTCCCCGCCATGGAGAGGGAAGGCGGCGAACCTTCCGGGCACGGCGCGCCCCGCCCCGCCGCCCGAGAGCGTGAGGTAAAAAGGGACCGGGGTTCAGACAAGACGAGGTGGGCGGTTGCCTTCGTCGCCCCGCGCTGCCTTGAGAAGGCGATTTTGGCGCCACGCCTTTGAGATCGGGGCCGCCATTTGGCTATTCCAACGGAGGCTTAAGCCCGGTGTCTGCTGGTGGTGCGAGGAGGCGCACGGGCCCACCGAACCAGCGCTTTAGACGCTCAGCGGTTGGATAAGGCGACCCATCCGAATGCACCAAGGGATTGGCCGCAACCGCGCTGGTATGTTTCTTCTTTGAATTTTTCCTTTTTTTCTATGGGGGCCCCACTATGGTAGTCCCTCGAGCGGGCCGGGCCGGGCAAAGGGCTCGGAACTTATCTGTGATTTCCAAATTTTTACCTTTGTCCAAATGCTTAACGCAGGAGTATCACAACCTCCGCGCCACTGCCTTCAACCGCAACGCGAGGAGCTGGGCAAGGGACCCCGATTTGTCGGGAGCTGGCGTGAGTCTTTTTTCCGGGGCCGGCGCACCCACGGCGTAGTCCCGAGATTTGGGCCGACCCAAGGGGCCGGATCTTCCCGGCGACCTTCTTAGTTGATGACTTAACGCCCTTTTATTTTTATTCTTGAGGCCAACCCACTCTCCGACGGCAGCTGGGCGCGGCCGACACCGGGCTTTGCGCCTGGGGAGGAGGCAGCAAGCTCACCGCAGAGGCGACCGTGGCTACGCAGGGCGAGCAAAGGGAGTCGAAGGCGCAGGAAGGCGAGAAGAGAGAAGCTGCTCTCCGGGAAATTCGAAGCGGCCCTCCGGACCGACAAGGAGGCAAACCCGCTTCCTTGAAATCAAGGACATCATCGACGCTGAGTTTTTTATTTTCCTTTTTGAGCCAGAACGGTCAGCCGACCTGGTTTTTGATTTGCTTTTTTCGCCTTGGCAACTTCTTCCCGCACATGCAAGCGGCCAATCGTTATCGAGGCGATCGCGGGCGGGGGAGAGTGGTGCCAGATCGCTGCAACGCCCCGACCCTTGACGAGCAGCCTCAAAGATTGAGGCCGCCCGCCAGCCCATCGGATGCTGCCCGTTTCAACGTGTCGGCGCCAGGAAAGGCCCTATGGCCGACATGCCGGTTTCGATTCCCCGGATCGCCGATGGCGGAGGTCGCGGTTGGCCGCCTTGAGGCCTGAGGTTCCGCGCCCGGATGAGCGGCGGCCTTGGAATTCCAAGGCGGGTATCCGGGCGATCTGGACCGCTGCGCGTGGGCCAGAGGCCCAGGGCTGGCTGCGGAAGACCCTTTGTCGAAGGCCCGGTGGCATCGCCACTACACCGACCCAGATTTCGCCCCGAAGGGCGAGGACGGCGGGAGGCGCCCCGAGTGGTTCGGGATGAACCCGATTATGACGAGGACTTATGGAGGTGATCCCCCTCCGATGAGGAAGGCGAGGCGGAGGACGGTGAGAGGGACCTGAAGCGGAGCGGGCGACCAGCCCCCGACCGGGCCCCCAATGAGCCGGCTGATCCCGGGGCCAGATGACCAAGCCGAGATTGCCGGCCCCCTCGGCGCCTCGACACCGCTGCCTTGCCTCCAAACCGCTCGCTGCCTTGGGGGCCGCCTTTATTTTATCTCTTTGATAGTCTTTGAAAAACTTGTTAAACAACCCCACCTGGGTGTATTTTGAACTTGTCAAGATTCGCCAAGGGCCTATGGTTGTAAATATTATCCTAATTTATCTTTCCTGCACATTGCTCCTATGGTTTTTCCTTTGCCGCCCCTTAGTTGCCGCCTTTCCAATGGATAATCCCATGGACTGCCGCTTGGATCAAATGCTTTACTTTGGAAAGGCTAGTACTTGGCCATTTTAGAGTCTTTAACAAGTTAGACAGAAGGGCAATAATCAAGAGTCGGTTTTATAAGAAAGGTGGAAGCCGGGCTTGCTATGTTTATGCTTTGGGTCCAGCCATTTTTCATGTGGGCCCCATTCTTCCTTACTCCTGCCACTAACAGGCTTCCGGAACTGGGCTTCGACAGAGACACTTAGGCACCACACATTACTTGTCCGATGCAGGAAGCATTTATAGGTATATGGTAAGTCCCCGGGCCAATTAGTCGAACCCGGGCGCGGCATAACAAAGAGTAACATACTTGAAGGAATAATTTTATCATACAGATAATGTAAAAGGGCAGTCCCGAGCTGCCTGGGGCCCCGTCTTGGTACTTTAACACAAAAGGTAGCGTGGTACATCGATCAATCGAAAATCTTCGAGAAGATTCGTGATTCCATGGTCGCTCCGGCCTTTTGAGGAGTCGCCCTCTTGCGTTCGGGCTTCGAGGCCGACGTAGTAGGAGTCGTGCCAAAGACTTTGTGAAAAGGTTTTGGTGCCGTACCGTTGGCCGGGTGTTCGCTGATCAGCCGGAGCACAAGGTCCCTCTGGAAAGATCTGCTTGACCTTCCTTGTAGTAGCGTGCGTCCGGTAGATGCGGACCGCCGAGTGCCGAGTCGCCCTTCCAGCAGATCGACGCCCCTTGACGGTTTTCTACTTCCTCCGGTTAATGGTGACCGGAGTCAAACTTATGTCCGGGGATGACAAAGCCAAAACCGAGACGAGGAAGAAGGGTGAAGGTTGACTTGTTTGGAGTCTAAACCCGAGGAGCGGTAACTCTTCGTTAACACCGGCCAACGCTTCCAAATGTTCACCCCGAGGCTTGATGCCGTAAAGGATGAGGCCGTTTCTCGCTTCCACCGGGTTTTGATCATGGGGCAACGGACGCTTAAGTCCGGGCTTTGATGCCTTTTGCGCAAGAACGGCCGGGCCGGGCAAAATTTGCGCCATTGTCGGTGATGATGTTGTGTGGTACGCCCACGAGTCGGGATGTCGGCGATAAAAGTCACCAGGGACCATTCAACTTTTGATAGGCTTTACTTATCCACTTGGTGAACTTGTCCACCGCGACAAGTAAATGAGTCAGGCCACCCTGTGCTTTGAATGGTCCTTCATGTCCGCCCCAAACAGCAAAGGGCAAAGCGATGGGGAAGTCTTGAGGGCGGGGATAGGCTTGGAGCGGTACATCCGCACCCTTGATTTTTGCACTAATTCCTTGGCCTTTCTAGGGCAAGAAACCGGGGCTTTGGCGACGAGTGCTCTTGAGGCCGCATGGTGACCGTGACTTCTTTGATGAATGTATTCGAGAATCGCTTGCCTTGCCTGTCACGACCGGTAGACACCAGAACGCCGGCCCACCAGCCTCTGCTGACTATGGTAGGGCCCCAGTCTTGCCGGCCAAGATTTCACGGAGCTTCCCACTAGGAACTTCAGATGGGTGGGCCCATGAGGGTAATGCATTTTTCCCAATTGCCAAAGCTACTTGACGAGGGTGACGGCGGGAGGCGGCGGGCTGGAGTCCGCGCTGTGGGTTGAGTCCCAGCCGACCGTGCAGTCCCGGCCGAGTTCTGAGTTCGCAATGGTCGCCAGCCCCGGCCGGGCCAAGTCCCCGGGCCGGCTGACCACGGCATTCTTGGGGACATCCCAAGAATTCTCGTGCTTGGGAGGCTTTGAGTCGGATCCGACTTTGGGAAGCCGCAAAAATGGAGTCCGATTCCGTGACGGCTTGAGAGGGAAGGCCCAAGGGCGGCCCGGATGGTATTGTCGGTGGAGCCAATTCGTGCGATATCGCTTGGTCGTTGTCGCTTTGGCACGGGAGGAACTGCACCCTCAAAATATCCACTCAATTGTTGTACTTGGAAACGGTAGCTCGCCATGTTTGCATCTTTGGCGCCCCACGGATGACTGTTGACTACCAAGTCGGATCCTATAACAGATCCGCAATGCCAAGTTCTTGGCAAGCCGGATCGTGAATGATCCTCAATTCGACGACGTTGTTGGAGGCGGCGAAATGGACTGCAAATACTTGAGCTTGTCGCCTTTGGGGAAGTGAGGAAACGCCGCTCCCAAGCCGGTGCGCATCTTTGAGCCATCGAAATGCATCCGCCGGTGGAGTCCGGGCCGTGGTAGAGGGTCTCACCCTGACGAGGAAGTCGGCCCTTTATTGATGGCCATGGTGGTAATAGATGGTGGGGCCAGCTCTATGGCCCATTTGCACTCAAGAAGCATCTCCCCGGATCTCGGTTAGGGGGTGAAACCAAAGGATTGGATGTTTGAAAGTTTCAACTTTGGCGGCAAAGTGCACCCGTAGCACTTTTCCGTAGTGGGGGTTCTTTTGAGGTGCATTTCCCGTAATATATCGTCTTCGGAATAGCGCTTACCTTCCTTTGCGCCACTACAATGATCGGGACTACCCGGTGGCGGCAATGCGGAGCATGGGCTTTTTGGGGGGCCAAAGACGGGGAGAGTCCATTTTCTTCAATCGAGAAAGGTCATTCGCTTTTGGTTCCATTCAAGAAGGTGGTCTTTCCCAAACGGAGAGCTTTCCCAACCGATCGATGAATCGGCCGATGGACGGCCCGGTGAACTTCACATCTAGCATGGCGAGGTCCTTCCATCCTCTCGATGGCCTTGATCTTCCGGTTGCACTTGGGCTGCTCGAGACCAGGGAAACCAAGGAGCTGGCCGGACTCAAGACGCACTGTGGTTGAGCTTGATCTGAATCGGCGAGTTCTCAAAGGTCTCCTTGAGGTCTTCCAATTTCCCTCCGTTTTCACCACCACATCATCCACGGACGGGCTTTACCGAGCTGCTTGAGGAGGCACTTCGCATGCAACGCTGAAAGGTGGTGCCGCATTCCTCGCCGAACGCCATGGTCGCAGCGTAGGCCCAAACGGCGGATGAAGGCGGCTTCCCGTCACCGGTTCAGCTTGATCCGTGATATCCCGAATATGCATCTAAGAAGCTCAACAGCTCACATCCGCCGGGAGTCTATCACCCGATCAATTTCCAGAGGAACGGGTCCTTGGGGGCTTTGTTGAGGCTTGTGTAGTTCACATCTGCCACGCTTGTTCTTCTTCGACAGGACCGGGTTTTAACCATTCGAAAGAACACTTCTATGATGAAACCGGCTGCTAGGAGCTGGGCTATTTCTTCCGAAAACTCTTCTCTTCTCTTCCCAGTGGCGCAAGGGCTGCCTGACCTTCACATCGATCGGATATGTAACTTGTGCTCGGCGAATTCCCAACACTTGGCATGTCTTTAGGGACCATGCAAAATGTCCCGATTTCACGGAGGAAATCGACGAGTCCTTTTCCTATTTTGTCAAGGTTGGCACCTATGACAGCTCCCGGGTGCTCCGGTCCAAGGGTATCTTCTTGCTTTTGGCCGGCTTGAAAAGCCCTCGCCTCGATTTTTGGGGTTGGGCGATATTTGCTGCTTGCCGCCATCGCCACAACCCAATCAAGAAGCCGTCACCAGATCACCGACTCGTACCGACGCTTTGGCGCACGGGATCATTTTCTAGTCGCGGGCCACGGGAAATCCCTTTGAACTCGGCATCTTCATCTTGAGGTAGGGAGTGGGGATCCCATGAACTTGGCCAAAGCAGGCGGCCAAGCCGTGATACGGACTTTCTAGGTCCACCACTTGAACCAACTGGCTCGAAAAATGATCTTTGTCCCCAAAGAGGACATCTATCGATCTTGCCGACGGAGCGGAAAGGCTGGATAATGCCGGGAACAAAACCGCTGCTCGGGTTTGCTTGATTCCTAATTCTCCATCGGTCCTTGTACAGATGTTGATGCTGCGCTCCGCCTTATCAGACTGGAGGCGAGCGCCCCCTATCCATGGCAAGGGTGGCTCCCAAGACCGGGCATAGGAGCCCGGATTCGCATCACCTGGGTGATCGCTCGCCCAACCGATAGGCTTCTGACCGTGCATGAACTCGGAGTATCCGATGCTACCATTCACTTTTGCCGCGACCGGCAAGGCCTTGCCGGGAACGTGAACACCACATAAGCTCCATGCTCTTGTGGGTACTGTTTTAAATCAGCCAAGGCCCGACATTTGGGGGTGGAGGGTGTAACACCCGGATACAACTTTCCATATTCGAACTCTTGCCTTTTCCGGGAGGATGTATTATTTTCTCCGGGTTGGGTTTTTTTTTTTTTGTTGTTTTGTTTTTGTTTTGTTCGTTGTATCATCATTGCATCATTTGCATTTTGTTCATGCCATGCATTTCATCTCATCGCATCATGTGCATTGCATTTGCATATTTTCTTAAAACTCGAGCGAGTAGTTGTCGTTTTCCCCTTGGCTTCGGGGCTCGTTGTCGACCACTTGTCCCCGCTGACCCCTCTCGATCAACCCCCTTCCTTCTTTTTTCGAGCTCATCAAAACCTTTTGTCTCCACGGGCTTTTGCAAACCTTCCCACGTTCAAACTCCCCAACCCCACCCGAAGGAGGGGTTCAGATCATCCCTAACGCCTATAAACGCCTTTTTTGGACTCCCTAACCTTTTGTTTTCCGTCAACGATCGGAGGGACCTAACCCCTAAACTGTTTTCATCCGATATAAATATCAGCCCAACCCAAATTTTAGGATCCGCCCATCCTTCCATTCCCCCGCCACTCCTCTTGGCACCTTCCACCTCGGATCTTGCCCGATCCACCCAACCGCAGCCATCTCCTCCTCGCTTTCACCCCGAGCCACCCCCGCCGATCCATTCCTCCTTGATTTCAGCCACCCGATCCATCCCCAAACCTCCACCCCCCGATCCAAATCCACCGACCCGAGCGCCTCCCTTGCCGAGGCTGTCTTCCCTCCTCACAGCCTCCGCTTCCTTCCGCCCGGACTTCGCTTGTCGCCGAGCCGACCTGCTGAGCCCAACGCAAAGGAGCCCCGCGAGCCCCGGCCCCTTCCTTCCCGCTCTTTCCCCCTCACATTCTCTCTTCAACCAGGCCGCGCCGTTCCCCCGCCGATCCTCCCGGCCGAAGACCAGGCCGGCTTGTTCAAGGGCTGCACCAAGCCGCCTAAGCCCCGCCAAGCCCTTCGCCGACCCGCCAAGTCCGCGCCGGAGTCCCATCTCGCCGGCACGCCGCCCCTGCGCAAAAGCCGCCGGGTCAACCGGCCCGCCGCCATGGTCTTCTCACGAGCTCCACCCCGGCCCGCCTCGGATCCGACCATCTCCGAGCCTCTCGCTGCCCTTCGCATCGCCGGATCCACGCTCCATCTTGCCCGTGTTTCGCACGCCGCTTCCACCGCCGCCCGAGCAGCAGGCCGCGCGACAAGACCGGCCCTCGGAGCCGCCATGGCTGGCCCCTTCGACCCCGCGCCAATCCCGGTTCAGACCCCGGACGCCGAGGGGTTCAGCAAGTTTAGCGCTTTTGGGTTTCGGGCCAGACGACCCGGGTATGACCTTATGTCGATATACAGGTTTTGTTTATCAACTTCCATCGAGCCCCGGGTCCTCGTGAATGCATCCCCGAGATCCGGTTCGAGCCCTGCATCCTATTTTTGCTTCTTTTACCTTTTTTCCACAACACCCTTTAGCCGCTTGGGCTTCCCGATTCGCTGGTTGTTTTTGGCAGAGCCTTATATCTATCTATCGCTCCGTAGCCCGTGCAGCCCGATTCAGCCTGTTTAGATCTTTTTTTCCTGTTCTATTTTTTCCCTAAATTTCCAAAGGGCATATTTAGAATGCCATCATTTTAAAATGCTCATAACTAAATGTCCATGCATCCAAATAAAACAAATTATATATGTAAAATGCTCAGATTATTTGTAGATTAATAATATGTCATTTTCATCCCATGTTAAAATGTTTAACTTGCTGTTTATTTAAATTTGCTAATATGCCATGTTAAAATGATTAATTCATAACTAAATAACCGTAATTCGAATTTAATGTTCTTTATATGTAAATGGGGTAGAAAATGCCTAGTTTAACATGGTCCACTTTATTTTCCTGTTTAACAACAATAAAATTGTGTTAAGATCAGTACCGAATCTAAATATTGCTCATGAGGGTTTTTCCAATTGTTGTTTCTTATTTCCGCCCATTTAAACTTGCCTAAGTATTTAGTTTAATTATGCCACCTCTGCCATGTTTAACAACATTTAATATTGTTGAGTACCTAAACGAGATCAAACTAAATATGTCAATGTGGTGTTTTGTCAATATGCAACCGGCATATGAGCTCCACTTAATTGGTAGTATTGTTTGTTGCATATTGCCATGCCTGAAACCGGACATGCATCATACTTGATTGTGCATCATGCCATGTTTATGCTTGTGCATTTATCATGTTGTTGTTTCTTTCCGTGTTGCTTTGTTCCTAATTTGCAGTGAGGATTCATTCGACTACTTCCGCTCATCTTCATCATGGACTCGTTTTCTTCCTTATGGATTTCGTGCAAGATGACACCTTGGATCTCATTACTATCATTGCTATGCTAGTTGTTCGTTTCTATCGCTATGCTGCGCTACCTATTACCGTTATCAAGCCATCCCAAATTGCCATGAACCTCTAACCTGTTGCACCTTCCTAGCAAACCGGTTTTTCTATGTTACCCCCAGCCCCTCTTATAGCTTGTTAGTTGCGAAGATGAAGTTTGTTCCTTGTTGAACATGGAGATGTTGTTCTTGGTTGGAACATGTTTACTTGTTGGGATATCACAATATATCTTATTTAATTAAACATCTATATACTTGGTAAAGGGTGGAAGGTGCCTTATGCCTGTGTTTTGTTCCACTCCCCCCTAGTTTCCGCCATATCGGTGTTATGTTCCCGGATTTTGGCCCCTAACGCGGTCGGGTGATTTATGGGACCCCTTGAAGTTCACTTTGAATAAGACTTTTCCAAAGAAGGCCCAACCTTGGTTTTACCATTTGCCTCACCACCACCTACCTTTCCTTGGGTCGGCCAACCCGAGGGTCATCTTTATTTAGCCCCCCGGCCGGTTTCTAATGCTGGTTCAACCGAAATCAAGGGCCACCTTGGGGCAACTCGAGGGTTGGTTTTACCGACGTCTCATCCGGTGTTCCCGAGAAAATATGCAGCCCTATCGGGATTGTCCGATCGGGGGCTTTTTCTTTTTTATTTTGAATGTCTTGTAGCCGGATTCCGGAGATCGGGTCTTCCCGGGAGAAGGAATATCCTTCGTTGATCGCGAGAGCTTATCATGGGTGTTGGGACACCCCGCAGGTTTTGAACTTTCAAAGCCGGCCGTGGTTATTGGCGGGGAATTTGTTAATGTCCGTTGTAGAAAACCCGGTTGATCTTAATTAAAATACACCAACCAAAGCGAATCGTGAGTGTCTTTTTCGGGTTGATCGGAGGAGAACATTTGGGTTATGTCCCGAAGTAGGAGTTCGGGTCACTTCTTGATCATTACTAGTTGACGCCGCCTTTGTTTCTCTTTCGCCTCATTTGGTATGTTAGCCACCATATATGCTTAGTCGCTGCTGCAACCTCACCACTTTACCCCTTCCTTTCCTATTTAAGCTTTGCTAGTCTTGATACCCATGGTAATGGGATTGCCGAGTCCTCGTGGCTCACAGATTACTACACCACCAGTTGCAGGTACAGGTTATGCGATGATCATGACGCGAGAGCGATATTGCTTATGCTTGAGTTCTTCTTCGCTTCTTCGATCGCGGATAGGTTCGTGTCGGCACCTGGGCTAAGGTGGTGGATATTGTTTGAGTTTCTGTTTATGTTTCATCCGTAGTCGGATGTTGATCTTGTATATGATGTGATGTTGTATTCGTGTGGCATTGTATGCCTTATGTATGTATCCCCATCTATTATGTAATGTTGATGTAATGATATCCACCTTGCAAAAGCGTCTCAATATGCGGGTCTATCCTTGGTGGGACCGTCGAGTTCCTTTTGGATAGGGTCGCATATTGGGCGTGACAAGTTGGTAATCAGAGCCTCGACCGACCTTAGGAGCCCCCTTGTTTGTTGGCCGTTGTTGAGTCTAGAAGAAAACTGTTTTGAGTGTTAGGATTATATATATCGGAGAGTAGGATTCTTTTTACTCCTCAGTCCCTTCGCGCTCGTGAGGTCTCCGACGAGATGTTTTGTCTTTCCTCTCCTCAAATTTCACGAAATTTTTTTAGGATCACGCTGGGTATCTTGGGATCGTCGATGGTTTTGTGACGAGAACATTGTTCTTGGTGCCTCCGACATTTAGGGGTTGTGGCAGTGTCCCGGGAGTTGAGCTCCGAGGTGTTGTCGCCACAATTTTATCGCTGCAGTTCGAATACCGAGTTTGCCGACATCGAAATCTCTTTTGTACAGCTTGTTGGTGAGATAACCCGATAGCCCAAGATCGTCGAAAAGGGAGTATTGCCATGACTCAGATAACGGATGCTTTTCAAGGTCGAGGTAACGATTTCGGAGTTTTCTTGGTTATGTGTTGACGGATGGATACAAATGATCTAGGTATTGTTAGTTTGGGTGATATATTTTGTGTCCCCGTATCCCCAACACCAGATTGCATAACCGAAAGTTTCGGGAGTTTATAGGTGGGAATTCAAGTAGCTCCTAGAATATCTTTTCGACAGATGCATGATATGAGATTGGATAAGTCTCTATCATATGTATTTGTTCCGGCTTATTCTGCAAGCCAAATCCTTTGTTTTGTTTTATTTGTGGTATTCGAGTTGCTTCGAAGTCAAATGTTGAATCCATACCTTTTCCTCAAATGGTGTTCTCATATTTCTATGTGGATGTTAATCCTTCTTGATCATCAAGGTCTTCATGTTAATTCTTTTCACCGGAGTGCTTTCTTTAAGTGGATCCGATCATTCCAACATTCGCAAGATCAATTCTAAGCTTTTTCTCAACGGTGTTTGCTTCATCCATCCCAAGTTATCTTTGTTTTCCCGCCCTCCCACCCTTTTTCTTCAGGGACTCAGATTTCTTAATCATGTATCCTTTTATTTGTGGAAGTCTCTTCATTCTTTTCTTTCAATGTTCTTATCGGATTTCCCATGAAGATGCTCAACGTTTCAAGTTCATCATTCATCTTTCGATTTTTTCCGTGGATTTAAATCAAGATTTCGTGTTGATCATATTCTTTTCC
>JAHIAM010013828.1:0-17930 GCA_021605205.1 Aegilops longissima
CCGTCAGGTGAAACAAGCAGCTCGGCGTGGACTCGGCGGGCATCGGCGATGGAGCAGCGGAGCGAAGCGGCAGCGGAACCGGAAGGAAGATTCGACCGTCCCTACAGGCGTGCCAAATGTCGAATCGGGGCTCCGTGGACCCATGAAGGTTTGAACTCACAGGCGTGTGCGAAGATCAAACCAGCTCGGACTCGGGCTCATCGCCTCGGCCTTGGCCTCATCGAGTTCATGCAAGCGGGGAAGAAGATGAGCAGAGATTTACCAGTGCGGGCCACCTTGCGGTGTAAACCCTACTCCTCTGTGATGGATTGGCACTTGAGAGGTTGAGAGATGAACTAGTACAATGGATGAAGCGGTCTCACGATGGCTCACGGGAGTGAAGGTGGAATGGATCGATCCCTCTATCACGGTGGAGACTAGCCTATACTTATAGTGGCCTTGGTCCTCTTCCCTCATAGCTTAAGGCGGGAAGGGATCCTACAACAGCCAGTTTGAAGGGGACAATTAGTACATCTTATGCAAGCCGAAAGGTGTATTTGCCTACAAAGCTTACGGTGTGATTGATCGGTGGGCTCGGCAATGACATCGAATCTGCCGACCGACATTCTTGGTCTCGTTGCACGAATGGAAACCTTTGGGGGTTCCTTGGGAACCAGCGTAAATCCTGCCTCCTTAGCACCAAATAGGAAGCTGTCCTCCTCTGCATGCCCGGCACCCGCTGACCTTGGTCGTCATGGCTTACGTCATCGAGAGCCTCGTGACAGGGTACTACTACCTCTTGAACACTCGTTGGATTTCCCGAAGGAGAGGATGATGCAGCAAAGTAAGCGTAAGTTTCCCTCAGGTTTTGAGGACCAAGGTATCAATCGGTAGGAGGCTACGGCAGTCCTCAATTACCTACACAAAGCAAATAACTCCTCTATGCAACCGGCGCGAATAGGGGTTGTCAATCCCTTCACGGTCACTTACGAGTGAGATTTGATAGATAATATTTTGGTATTTTTGATATAAAGATGCAAGATAAAATAAAAGGCAAAGTAAAAAGCAAAGTAATAATAAAGTGATGGAAGATTGATATGATGAGGATGAACCAGGGGCCATAGGGTTCACTAGTGGCTTCTCTCAAGAGCATAAGTATTCTCGGTGGGTGAGCAATTCTTGTTGAGCAATTGGAGAATTGAGCATAGTTATGAGAGTATCTAGGTATGATCATGTATATAGGCATCACGTCCGAGACAAGTGAACTGACTCCTGCTGCATCTATTACTATTACTCCACTCATCCCCGCTATCCGGCATGCATCTAGAGTATTAAGTTCAAGAAAGCAGAGTAGCCTTAAGCAAGATGACATGATGTAGAGGATAAATTCATGCAATATGATAAAACCCCATCTTGTTATCCTCATTAGCAACAATACAATCGTGCCTTGCTGCCCCTCATCCTTTAGGAAAGGACACACACAAGATTGAACCCAAAGCTAAGCACTTCTCCCATTGCAAGAAAAACCAATCTAGTAGGCCAAACCAAGCGATAATTGAAGAGACTTGCAAAGATAACCAATCATACATAAAAAGAATTGAGAAGATTCAAATATTTCTCATAGATAATCTTGATCATAAACCCACAATTCATCGGTCTCAACAAACACACATAAAAGAAGATTACATCAAATAGATCTCCATGAGAGGGAGAACATTATATTGAGATCCTAAAAGAGAAGAAGCCATCTAGCTACTAACTATGGACCGAAGGTCAGAGGTAAACTACTCACTTCATCGGAGGGCTATGGTGATGATGTAGAAGCCCTCCATGGTGGATTCCCCTTCCGTGAACTCGGAATAGGCCCCAAGATGGGATCTCGTGGAGTCTGAGAAGGTTCGGCGGTGGAATTAGGTTTTGGCTCCGTGTCGATCGTTTGGGGCTACATAGGTATATATAGGAGGAAGGAGTATGTCGGTGGAGCAAAGGGGGCCCACGAGGCGGTAGCGCCCTAGGAGGCGCCCTCCACCCTTGTAGCCACCTCCCTCCTTTCTTGCCGGAGGGTCCAAGTCTCTGGATCATATTTGTTGAGAAAATCACGTTCCCAAAGGTTTCATTCGTTTGGACTCGTTTGATATTCGTTTCTTGAAACCTTTGAAATAGGCAAAAAACAACAATTCAGGCTGGGCCTCCGGTTAATAGGTTAGTCCCAAAAGTAATATAAAAGTGGAAAATAAAGCCCAATATGGTCCAAAACAGTAGATAATATAGGATGGAGCAATCAAATATTATAGATACGTTGGAGCGTATCAGCATCTAAGCTTAATTCACCTTGTCCTCGGTAGGCAAATGATAAAAAAGAATTTTTGATCTGGAGTGCTACTTGGCATAATTTCAATGTAATTCTTCTTAATTGTGGCATGAATATTCAGATCCGAAAGATTCAAGAAAAAGTTCATATTGACATAAAAATAATAATACTTCAAGTATACTAACTAAGCAATTATGTCCTCCCAAAATACATGGCCAAGAAAGTTCATCCTACAAAATCATATAGTTTAGTCATGCTCCATTTTAGTCACAAGAATGCTCTCCTCATGCACAACCCGATGACAAGCCAAGCAATTGTTTCATACTTTAATAATCTCAAAGCTGTAAACTTTCACATAATATATGTGCCGGATTCGGGTTCGGCAGGCCCTCTAGAGTTCGAACCTTTGGGTTGCAGCGGAGATCTAGCCCTCTACCTACACCCACCCCGCCATACTGTTGGGATCTAAACTATGAAGGAGCAACACAAGAGACACATGGTTTATACTGGTTGGGCCCACCATTGTGGTGTAACACCCTACTCCAGTGTGTGGTGTGGTGGATTGCCTCTTGGGCTGGTGATGAACAATACAAGGAAGAACAGCCTCGCGAGTCATTCTTGGTGGTCACGACAAACTGCTGGGGGAGTTCACTCGCTCTCTCTGCTGATTCAAGATGCCTCTACCACTGTGGGTGGCTAGTCCTATTTATAGGCAAAGGCCTGGGCCTCTTCCCAAATATTAAGCGGGAAGAGGCGCCAACATTTAGCCATTTGAAGGGAACATCTAGTACACTTATCGACTAAAGTTGGTCCTCGCTTTGTCAAAGGCTCTGGTGGTGACACGGCTTGGGCTCCACGATGACTTCCTTCCTGCCGTTCGCACGCGGTCTTGGTCTTGTTGCACGAAAGCAGATGCCTTTGCTTGATGCTGCGCTTGCCCCTTTGCACCAAACAGGAAAGCGGAGGACAGCATGCTGGTTTGGCGCACGCATAAGCGCCATAGTCGTCATGGCTGCGTCATGGGCACCTCGTGAGAGTACCCGCCTTGATCTCTCGCCTCCTCGCGAGCCAGCGATGAGGCCGTGCCGAAGCTTCACATCGTCCGCCCGCGAAGTCTGGCCCCTCGTGAGGTCTTGAGCTTGTCTTGATGAAGATGGGCGTCTTGGGCCACCCCTTGAAACCACGCCCGCGAGCGAGCAAGTCTGGGGACCCCGTTCCCGAGAGCGCCGCGATAGCCCTCGGGCCCAAAGCGCGCCGGACTTACTGGCGGAAAGCGAAGGGGCAAGTCTGGCGCCATGAGCCCCTAACATCTGTGGCCTTGGGCCGCGTGGCGGTTGATTGGGCGTGGGCGCCTTAGCAAGCTGGCGGATCGACAAAAGCGACATCTGTCTGAGCTTTGCTTCCCTCGTCTCCTCGGTCATTGCCCAAATCCCTTTCCCGCCTTTCCTTCCTGCCTCTGAAATCTCGAGATCTACTTCCGACCGCGTGCCCTAGCAAGACATGGCGCCTCACCAAACCCGGCGGAGCTTGGTACTCAACCGCCTTGGACTTCATGAGCGATGTCGGAGAAAGACCTGCCGGAGTGCACGGATGGTGGCGGCGCAAAACATCGGCGAAGCGAGAGGTGTTCAAGGCAGCTCCGCCCTTCACGAGGCCAAGGAGAACCTTCTATCCGCTCTTCGTGGCGCCATTGCTGCCGATCTGGTGCCTCCCTTTTCCAAGTTCTTCTTCTCCGTCCTCGCCATTACAAGCTGCAAGCTCTGCACCTCCACCCCAACTCTGTTCTTCTTGGCGATCTTAGCCTACTATCGTGAGCTCACGTCGGGGTGCAGCCCTCGGTGGCCTTGCTGCACCACTACTTCTACCTCCGGACCTCGCGGTCCCATCTCGCGTCTTGTGAGCTTTATCGCGTGTCGCGGCTCAACGCCATCTCGAAGCCGGGAAGAGGTTGAGGGCTTGAGGGCAAGTGGGTCATGGTGGATCTTGGCGCATCCACCCTCGGCTGATTGCCTTACGGGCACCCGACCTCCGGCGATTGGTCTCGCTTGAACTTCGTGGATCCCGCGTGAAGCGGTCTGGAGAAGATGGGCCGCGGATCGTGGCCGAGCAACATGGCGGTGGCGAAGCGGTGACGTGCGTCGCTCTGAGGAGTTCTGGAGCATCGGTGGCCCGCCCGTCGATCTCGCTTCATTGTGGAGGCCCCTTGAAACCCGCGATCTTGGCGCGAAGATCTGGCGCGGTCCTCAATCTTTGGTCGAGGAGATGTGGCGAGGCTGGAGCGCTCCTGTGCCCTGTTCGCCGAGATGATTGGGGCGGCGATGGAATCCATGCCCGTCTTCAATGGGGGCGGGCCCGTGCCCTTGGAGGTTCCGAGGACCCAGCGGCCTGGCGGCAGTGAGCGTGTCCTCCAGACTCGGTGAAGAAGGAGGAAGAAGAGGAGGCGGGAAGCGGGGCTGACTCGAGGCGACCGGCGGAGGTCGAGTGCCTCCCGGCGCGGGTCCGCGCTCTCCGCCTCTTGCTGGCGACAGCGGCGAGGATGGCGACTAAGCCCAGGCGGCGAGCTGCCCGATCGAAAGGATAGGACTGGGCTGGTCCCAGGTATGCCCGGCTCGGCGATCATGGAGCGTGCCTCCTGCTCCCGGGCCTCTTGAGGCTGATCCTGGCCGGCTCTCGGGCTTCAAGTATGGCGGAGGTTGCTCGAGCTTCATGACGATGACGATAAGTGCTTGATTCTTGTTTTATTCCTTGTTTTGTCGTTGAGGCTTGATATCTGTATCTCTTGGCTGAAAGCTGGGCGCCTCTGGCGAAGAAAGTGAAGGGAGCTCCTAAGGCTCCGTGCAGGCGGTGCCTTCGCTCATGAAAGGCGTCGGCAAGACACGGGCCTCTCTGCAGTGGTCATCCTCGCGAGCACTGGCCCGAGGCTGGCTGGGCGAGCTCAGCCCCATAGCTAGCGACTCTTGAGGTATCCTTGCTGATGCCACCACCGCTGTTGGGCGCAGCGGTCCGCCTCGGGATATGTGGTTCACGCTGCCGTCCTCCTCCTACTCCACCATGCTATCTCTCCGACTCCTCCTTTGTCTGGATCGCTTGCTGCTGAATTGGGCAGGCTGCGGCAAGATCTTCTGGCGCCGACCCTCGCTTGAGTGGCAGGAGGCGCTGGAGCTACGCCTCTGGCTGGATTCGCTCTGGCCTTGATTCGGCGCTGGTTCAAACCTCGGCGACTGTGACGAGGAAAGCAGGCAATCCTTGAAGCGAGCTTCATAACGCCTTAGGGGAGGTAGCCGATGTCAGGAGTCATTGCAAAGCATTTGGAGGCGAAACGCTGCAGGACTTGCGTGACCAACTTGCCAAGGAGGCCAGCGTTTGCCAAGAGAAGGAGGAAGACATGAAGGCTCGCAAGGCGTCCGTCAAGGACCGGGGCCGTAAGCTTAACAAGCACCAGTGACCGCTGGGCACTTGGAGCAGTGTTGGAGGCGAAGAAGGTCGTTGGGCGGCAAAGGCCGCAGGTCTCGCCGAGGACGCGAGGCCTTCCGCGGAGATGGAGGTGAAGGCTCGCACCTTTTGAGTCGCTTACAATGACTGAAAGCCCGTTGGCGGCCGAGGATGGCCCGTAAGCTGCTTCCCTTCTGATCCAGCGCTCTTGAAGATCTCACCCTTGGCCTTGGCCCTCGGCTGAGGCGAGGTCGTGTCTGTCTTAGCTGGCGCTTGACGGAGTCCTTACCCACGTCTACCTTCGCGATCGGCGTCGACCTCGACGACTTCTTTGGAGCCAGCGGCGAAAACGAGCTTGCCGCTGCATTCTGCTGAGGCCGTGAAAGGTCGTGCGGAGGCTCTAACTGGCGGATTCGGGCCTTGACACCAAGCGAAGTGAGCGCTGCGGTCTGGCGAACCGCGCTCCAGCGCTCCTCCCGCCAATAAGTGACCGTTGTGGCTCCTTTTACGCTTTCGGCTCACTGCACGCATGCATCATGCCTCGGGGCGTTTAAACTTGTGTTTGGTGTTGTGATAACATTATGGACTGTAATATTTGCTTTTGAATTCCTTGAGATTTGCACTTTTCCTTCCTACTTGTATGTTCTCTGAAGGCCAGAGCGGCCCAGCATACCTCAGCCACCGTTAGCCCGGAGCCGGAAGCAGGGATGGGACCAAGAGTGAGGGGCTACGTGACAAGTTAGGTTCTGAGTCGCGATGCTCGGGAGTCCCCCTTAGGCGCCTGAACAACAAGTAGGGAG
Organism: Aegilops longissima; assembly: GCA_021605205.1. Taxonomy (NCBI): domain Eukaryota; kingdom Viridiplantae; phylum Streptophyta; class Magnoliopsida; order Poales; family Poaceae; genus Aegilops; species Aegilops longissima. The sequence goes on from JAHIAM010013828.1 coordinate 6,523, forward strand.
GTGAGATGTGGGTGAATCTACCATTCGTCTGCGAGGCCGGCCGCGCATGCCTCAACCGCCGTTAGCCTTTAGGAACTCTGAGTGAGGGGCTACGTGACCAGATTATGCTCTGAGTCGCGATGCTCAAAGTCCCCCTTGGCGCTCAAATGACTTTCGTACCTTGGCTCCGCTCGGGGAGGGGCGTGCTGACGAACCAGGCGAGGGGCACAGGCTGGAGTGGCGTCGTGTCAGGCGTGACCGGTGTAGCCCGTGCCCAGCCCTCGTGCGGCACTCGAGGGCGTTGCGATGAGGCGAGACATTGAGCTCTGGGCACCACGAGGTTGATCACGGCGGGGGCCACCCTCGATTATTTATCACCAGGCTGGCAGACATAAGCGCTTCCGTGTATGTGTCGGGCATAGCCGCTCCTCGGCGATGTAGCAAATCGACCGGCCTTGAGCATGGTGCTTCAGCAGTGCGTGGGAGGGCTCCCCTCGGGAGGACCCAGGCGTGTACAGCCCGCCACGACACGTGGGCGCGCAGTAGGGCCTGGCGAGGTGTATCTGGGCATCCATGAGCCCAGTAGCAGGACTCACGGGGCCCTACCCTCAGCGGGTTCGCGCTGTTTGGGCCTTAACTTGTGATGTGTTCACCGCAAATTTGGTTGAATCACGGCGCTCTCGTCCTCGGGTCCCGGCCCTCGGCGGAGTCTCGGCCGTCATTTGGTATGCCAGTGCAATGGCGTGGACAAGGCGGAGGGTGAGAATTTGGAGAGCCCGATGGGAGCCATGGTCGCGATGCTCGGTACCCCCTTTAGCGTGCAAGCGGCCGACATGAAGGAAGAAGGGTGCCGTGGACATGCATCAAATAACAATCATGATGGGTTGAGCATGACCGAAATAAGCATAAGAGAAGGTACATGCAGCTGGAGTGCAGCCCGGCGACTTGGGATGATGCAGCCGAGGCGCCCCAACAAAGTAAGCTAGGAACATGAAGTAAAAGGATACCGGCATGCGGAGTCCGGACCCCAGCGGCACAGAATGATGCCACAGAGGCGCTCCGGTGAAATGAAACTTGAAGGATGTCACACGATGGCGTTGAAGGCGAAGGGATGTTGAAGTAGCGGGGCGTCGTGGGCTACGGGGCCGATCTTCCACGAGCCCCAGGCCACAGAGCCTCGGGAGGCTCTGGAGGCGCTGGTGGCTCCTCGTGGACAATCTCCATCTCCGCCCGGGGCTGCGGAGCCTGGCCTCTTGAGCCTCAGGATGCTCCCCATGAGGCGGCTGAGTGCGTGGCGGCCACATTCGGCCGCCCGTGGGGCATCTGACGTGGGCGTGGGGTGGGCCTTCCACGGCGCCCAGCGTGAGGGCCAGAGTGCTCTGAGGCGGCTCGGTTGAGCCTGGTATGTCGTCTGGACCGCGGCCCACCATCCTCGCTGGATGGGGAGCCACAGCGGAGTGGCGTGCGGCTGCCACTCATGACTCTTGACTCCTGCAGCTCTGAATGATCTGGTTGGCCCGAACTCCACGAGGTTTGGCCCTCCTTGCCTTGCTCCTTCACGAGGAAATGTGCTTGAGCTGCACGCCTCAAGTGGTGCCCAAGCGCCTCCCTCGTGACCTTAGCAAGGTCGGTGGCCCTCGAGGAGAGCCCCGAGCCTTGCTTGAGGAGGCGGCCAGGCGCGCCTTCCTATCTGACGGAAGGAGGTGCCCCTGAGCAGGTCACGGACCTGAGGGGCTGCCTCTGAGGGTCGGGCACTGGCGATCTTCTTCTTCTTGGGAGGCGGTCTCGGGGAGCCTGATGCTCCTGCGATCAGGTCTTGGTGATGCGGCTTGAAAGGCTTCGCTCGGGGAGCACTGCTGCGTCTCTCTTCACAAGGCATAGTGATGACTCTGCCGCTTCACGGCATCTTGAGGGCGTTATAGCCATGATGGGTCCTGGCCATGAACTTCAGCGAGCTGGGTATCAGGGGATTGTTGGGTAGCGTAGTAATTTCAAAATTTTCCTATGATCACGCAAGACCATGGTGATGGCATAGCAATGAGAGGAGAGTGTCGTCCACGTACCCTCGTGAACCAGAAAGCGAGCGTTATATCAGCAGCGGTTGATGTGGTCGTGCGTCTTCACGATCCGACCGATCAAGCACCGTTACTCCGGCACCTCCGAGTTCTTAGCACCGTTCAGCTCGATGGCGATCCCGTGCTCGATCCGAGCAAAGCGTCGGGGAGGAGTTCCGTCGACTGACTGGCGTGGTGGCGATCTTGATGTTCTACCGTCGCGAGCTTCGCCTAAGCACCGCTACAATATGACGAGGTGGAATATGGTGGAGGGGCACCGCTGCAGCTGAGAGCGATCACGAAGATCAACTTGTGTGTCCTAGGGTGCCCCCTGCCCCGTATATAAAGGAGCAAGGGGCCGCCGGCCGCTTGGGGCCCTGGGGAGGGAGTCCTCCTCCTAGTAGGGTAGGACTCCTTTCCTAATCCTACTAGGAAGAGGGAAGGGGAAGGAAAGAGAGAGAGGGAGAGGGAAAGGGGGCGCCCCCTCCTAGTCAGTCGGACTCCCCATGGAAGCGGCGCCACCTCTGGTGCAGCCCTCTCTCTCCCTCTTGGCCCAATAAGGCCCATTACTTCCCGGGGGTTCGGTAACCCTCGGCACTCCGGTTTTCTCGGAAACTTCGGAACCTTTCGGTGTCGAAATATAACCATCAATATATCAATCTTTATGTCTCAACCATTTGAGACTCCTCGTCATGTCCGTGATCACATCGGGACTCGAACTCCTTGGTACATCAAAATACATAAACTCATAATATAACCGTCATTGAAACCTTAGCGTGCGGACCCTACGGTTCGAGAACTATGTAGACATGACCTAGAACCATTCTCGGTCAATAACCAATAGCGGAACCTGGATGCCCATATTGGTTCCTACATATTCTCTGAAGATCTTTATCGGTCAAACCGCATAACAACATCGTTGTTCCCTTTGTCATCGGTATGTTACTTACGAGATTCGATCGTGGTATCAATACCTAGTTCAATCTCGTTCGGTAAGTCTCTTTACTCGTTCGTAATACATCATCTCACAACTAACTCATTAGTTGCAATGCTTGCAAGGCTTATGTGATGTGTATTACGAGAAGGCCAGAGATACCTCTCCGACAATCGGATGACAAATCCTAATCTTGATTCATGCCAACTCAACATATACTTTTGGAGACACTTGTAGAGTACCTTTATAATCACCCGATTCACGTTGTGATGTTTGGTAGCACACAAAGTGTTCCTCAGTAAGCAGGAGTTGCATAATCTCATAGTTGCAGGAACTTTGTATAAGTCATGAAGATAGCATAAGCAACATACTAAGCGATCAAGTGCTAAGCTAATGAAATGGGTCATGTCAATCACATCATTCTCCTAATGATGTGATCCCATTAATCAAATGACAACACATGTCTATGGTTAGGAAACATAACCATCTTGATTAATGAGCTAGTCTAGTAGAGGCATACTAGTGACTATCATTTGTCTATGTATTCACACATGTATTATGTTTCGGTTAATACAATTCTAGCATGAATAATAAACATTTATCATGATATAAGGAAATAAATAATAACTTTATTATTGCCTCTAGGGCATATTTCCTTGATCTCCCACTTGCACTAGAGTCAATAATCTAGATTACGATAATGATTCTAACACCCATGGAGTCTTGGTGCTGATCATGTTTTGCTCGTGGAAGAGGCTTAGTCAGCGGTGCGCAACATTCAGATCCGTATGTATTTTGCAAATCTCTATGTCTCCCACTTGGACTTGGTCGAATGGAATTAGGCGTCTCTTGATATGCTTGGTCCTCTTGTGAAATCTGGATTCCTTTGCCAAGGCAATTGCACGATATTGTCACGAGAAGATCTTCATTGGTCCCGATGCACTAGGTATGACACCTAGATCGGAAATGAACTCTTTCATCAGACTCCTTCATTTCTGCTTCCGAAGCAGCTATGTACTCCGCTTCACATGTAGATCCGCCACGGCGCTTTGTTTAGAACTGCACCAATGACAGCTCCACCGTTTAATAAAAACGTATCCGGTTTGCGATTTAGAATCGTCCGGATCGGTGTCAAAACTTACATCGGCGTAACCATTTCGACTAGCTCTTTGTCACCTCCATATCGAGAAACATATCCTTAGTCCTTTTCGGTATTTGGGATGTTCTTGACCGCTGTCGATGATCCACTCTGGATTACTTTGGTACCTTCCTGCCAAGCTTACAGCTAAGCATCGTCAGTCTGGTACACACATTGCATACATGATAGAGCCTATGGCTGAAGCATAGGGAACATTTTCATTTTCTCTCTATCTTCTGCGTGTGGTGGGCATTGAGTCGACTCAATCTTACACCTTGTACTACAGGTAAAAAACCTTTCTTTGCACGATCCATTTTGAACTTCTTCAAAACTTTATCAAGGTATGTGCTTTGTGAAAGTCCTATTAAGCGTCTTGATCTATCTCTATAGATCTTGATGCCCAATATAACAGCTTCACGAGGTCTTTCATTGAAAACTTTTATTCAAGTATCCTTTTATGCTATCCAGAAATTCTATATCATTTCCAATCAACAATATGTCGTCCACATATAATATTAGAAATGCTCTGAGCTCCTCACTTTCTTGTAAATCGAGGCTTCTCCAAAAGTGCAGTATAAAACCATATCTTTGATCACACTATCAAGCGTTTATTCTAACTCAGAGGCTTGCGGACCATAAATTGATCGTTGGAGCTTGCACACTTTGTTAGTACCCTTTGGATCAACAAAACCTTCTGTTGCATCATATACAACTCTTCTTCTAGAAATCCATTCAAGAATGCAGTTTTACATCCATTTGCCAAATTTCATAATCATAAAATCGGCAATTGCTAACATGATTCGGACAGACTTAAGCATCGCTTCTGGTGAGAAAGTCTCATCGTAGTCAACCCTTGAACTTATCGAAAACCTTTTGCAACAAGTCGAGCTTTGTGAGCGATTACATTACCATCAGCGTCAGTCTTCTTCTTAAAGATCCATTTATTCTCAATAGCTTGCCGATCATCGGGCAAGTCTACCAAAATCCATACTTTGTTCTCATACATGGATCCCATCTCAGATTTCATGGCTTCAAGCCATTTTGGAATCTGGGCTCACCATCGCTTCTTCATAGTTCGTGGGTTCACCATGATCTAGTAGCATGACTTCCAGAATAGGATTACCATACCACTCACGGTGCAGATTTTATTGTGATTATGATTTTATTACGGTTGATCTCTGATTCTTGACAACTTGATCTGAAGTTTCATGATCTTCATCATTATCTTCCTCACTAAGCTGGTGTAGGTGTTACGAAACTGATTTACGTGACGAACTACTTTCAATAAGGAGCTGGTACTATTACCTCATCAAGTTCCACTTTCCTCCACTCACTTCTTTCGAGAGAAACTCCTTCTCTAGAAAGGATCCATTTTAACAACAAATGTCTTGCCTTGGATCTGTGATAGAAGGTATACCCAGTGTCTCCTTTGGGTATCCTATGAAGACACATTTTTCGATTTGGGTTCAAGCTTATCGGGTTGAAGTTTCTTCACATAAGCATCGCAACCCCAAACTTTCGAAGCGACAACTTTGGTTTCTTGCTAAACCATAGTTCATAAGGCGTCGTCTCAGCGGTTTTGTGGTGTCCTATTTAGCGTGAATCGGCCGTCTCTAAAGCATAACCCCAAAGCGATAGCGGTAAATCGAAATAGACATCATAGATCGCACCATATCTAGTAAAGTGCGATTCTGACGTTCGGACACACCATTCGCTGTGGTGTTTCGGTGGCGTGAGTTCTTGAAACTATTCGCATTGCTTCAAATGTAGACCAAACTTCGTAACTCAAATATTCTCCTCCACGATCAGATCGTAGAAACTTTATTTTCTTATTACGATGATTTTCAACTTCACTCTGAAATTCTTTGAACTTTTCAAATGTTTCAGATTTATGTTTCATCAAGTAGATATACCCATATCTGCTTAAATCATCTGTGAAGGTGAGAAAATAACGATATCCACCACGAGCTTCAACATTCATCGGACCACACACATCTGTATGTATGATTTCCAACAAATCATTGCTCTCTCCATACTACGGAGAATGGTGTTTTAGTCATCTTGCCCATGAGGCATGGTTACATAAGTACCAAGTGATTCATAATCAAGTGATTCCAAAAGTCCATCTGTATGGAGTTTCTTCATGCGTTTACACCAATATGACCTAAGCGGCGGTGCCACAAATAAGTTGCACTATCATTATCAACTCTGCATCTTTTGGCTTCGACATTATGAATATGTGTATCACTACTTGTCGAGATTCAATAAGAATAGACCATTCTTCAAGGGTGCATGACCATAAAAGATATTACTCATATAAATAGAACAACCATTATTCTCTGATTTAAATGAATAACCGTCTGCATCAAACAAGATCGGATATAATGTTCATGCTCAGCGCTGGCACCAAATAACAATTATTTAGGTCTAAAACTAATCCCGAAGGTAGATGTAGAGGTAGCGTGCCGACCGCGATCACATTGACTTTGGAACCATTTCCCAGCAGCATCGTCACCTCGTCCTTTGCCGATGCTTTCGTCTATTCCGTAGTCCTGTTTGAGTTGCAAATATGAGCAACAGAACCGATATCAAATACCAGTGCTACTACGAGCTCTAGTAAGGTACACATCAATAACATGTATATCACATATACCTTTGTTCACCTTGCCATCCTTCTTATCCGCCAAATACTTGGGGCAGTTCCGCTTCGATGTCGGTTGCTTGCGGTAAAACACTCAGTTTCAGGCTTAGGTCCAGACTTGGGTTTCTTCTCTTGATCAGCAACTTTCTTGCTGTTCTTTTGAAGTTTCCTTCTTCTTTCCTTTGCCCTTTTCTTGAAACTAGTGGTCTTGTTGACCATCAACACTTGATGCTCTTTCTTGATTTCTACCTCCATGGCTTTTAGCATTGCGAAGAGCTCGGAATTGTCTTAGTCATCCCTTGCATATTATAGTTCATCACGAAGCTCTTGTAGCTTGGTGGCGATGATTGGAGAATTACATCAATGACACTATCATCCGGAAGATTAACTCGGCTGAATTAAGTGATTATTATACCCGGACATTTTGAGTATGTGCTCCTTGGTGAGAACTATTCTCCTCCATCTTGCAGCTATAGAACTTATTGGAGACTTCATATCTCTCAATCCGGGCATTTGCTTGAAATATTAACTTCAACTCTGGAACATCTCATATGCTCCATGGCGTTCAAAACGTCGTTGAAGACCGGTTCTAAGCCGTAAAGCATGGCTGCTTGAACTATAGAGTAGTCATCGACTTTGCTTTGCGGGACGTTCACAACCTGGGTGCAGCTCTGCTGCGAGCACGGCACCAGCGGTGCTTCGGGGCGTAATTCTTACAGGCAGCAATGAGGATAATCCTCGATTCGGACCCAGTCCGTGTAATTGCTACCATCATCTTTCAACTTTGCTTTCTCAAGGAGCGCATTAAAATTCAACGGAACAACAGCACGAGCCATCTATCTCGATAAACATAGACAAGCAAAATACTATCGGTACTAAGTTCATGATAATTTAAGTTTAATTAATCATATTAAAACTCCCACTTAGCAGACATCTCTCTAGTCATCTAAGTGTTTACGTGATCCAAATTAACTAAACCATGTCCGATCATCACGTGAGATGGAGTAGTTTCAATAGTGAACATCACTATGTTGATCATATCTACTATATGATTCACGTTCGACCTTTCGGTCTCCGTGTTCGAGGCCATATCTGCATATGCTAGGCTCGTCAAGTTTAACTTTGAGTATTCTGCGTGTGCAAAACTGGCTTGCACCCGTTGTAGATGGACGTAGAACTTATCACCCGATCATCACGTGGTGTGCAGGTACTCTGAACTTTTAGCAGCAGTGCATACTCGGGAGAACACTTCTTGATAATTTTAGTGAGAGATCATCTTATAATGCTACCGTCAAACAAAGCAAGATAAGATGCATAAAGGATAAACATCACATGCAATCAATATAAGTGATATGATATGGCCATCATCATCTTGTGCTTGTGATCTCCATCTCGAAGCTTAGTCATGATCACCATCGTCACCGGTAGCGACACCTTGATCTCCATCGTAGCATCGTTGTCGTCTCGCCAACTATTGCTTCTCGACTATCGCTACGCTTAGTGATAAAGTAAAGCAATTACATGGCGTTGCATTTCATACAATAAGCGACAACCATATGGCTCTGCCGATTCCGATAACTTCGGTTACAAAACATGATCATCTCATACAATAAAATATAGCATCACGTCTTGACCATATCACATCACAACATGCCCTGCAAAAACAAGTTAGGCGTCCTCTACTTTGTTGTTGCAAGTTTTACGTGGCTGCTACGGGCTGAGCAAGAACCGTTCTTACCTACGCATCAAAACCACAGCGATACTTCGTCAAATAGACTCGTTTTAACCTTCTCAAGGACGGGCGTATGCCACTCAGTTCAACTAAAGTGAGAGAACGGACACCCGCCGGTCACCTTTAAGCACGAGTGCTCATAGCGGTGAAACCAGTCTCGCGTAAGCGTCTGGCGTAATGTCGGTCCGGCGCTTCATCTCACAATACCGCTGAACCAAAGTATGACATCTGGTAGGCGGTATGACTTATATCGCCCACAACTCACTTGTGTTCTACTCGTGCATATGACATCAACGCATAAAACCAGGCTCGATGCCCTTTGTTGGGTAGCGTAGTAATTTCAAAAATTTTCCTACGATCACGCCAAGACCATGGTGATGGCATAGCAGCGAGAGGGAAGTGTCGTCCACGTACCCTCGTAGACCGAAGCGGGCGTTATATCAAGCGGTTGATGTAGTCGTGCGTCTTCACGATCCGACCGATCCAAGCACGTTACTCCGGCACCTCCGAGTTCTTAGCACACGTTCAGCTCGATGGCGATCCCGGGCTCCGATCCAGCAAAGCGTCGGGGAGGAGTTCCGTCGCGCTGCTGACGGCGTGGTGGCGATCTTGATGTTCTACCGTCGCGAGAGCTTAGCCTAAGCACCGCTACAATATGACCGAGGTGGAATATGGTGGAGGGGCACGCGCAGCTAAGGAGCGATCACGAAGATCAACTTGTGTGTCTAGGGTGCCCCCTGCCCCGTATATAAAGGAGCAAGGGGAGGGCGGCCGGCCCTAGAGGCGCACCAAGGGAGGGAGTCCTCCTCCTAGTAGAGTAGGACTCCCTTCCTAATCCTACTAGGAAGAGGAAGGGGAAGGAAAGAGAGGAGAGGGAGAGGGAAGGGGCGCGCCCCCTCTAGTCAATCGGACTCCCCATGGGGGCGCGCCACCTCTGGTGCAGCCCTCTCTCTCCCTCTTGGCCCAATAAGGCCCATTACTTCCCAGGGGTTCGGTAACCCCTCGGCACTCCAGTTTTCTCCGGAAACTTCCGGAACCTTTCGGTGTCGAATATAACCATCAATATATCAATCTTTATGTCTCGACCATTTGAGACTCCTCGTCATGTCCGTGATCACATCAGGGACTCCGAACTCCTTGGTACATCAAAATACATAAACTCATAATATAACCGTCATGAAACCTTAAGCGTGCGGACCCTACGGTTCGAGAACTATGTAGACATGACCTAGAACCATTCTCGGTCAATAACCAATAGCGGAACCTGGATGCCCATATTGGTTCCTACATATTCTCTGAAGATCTTTATCGGTCAAACCGCATAACAACATCGTTGTTCCTTTGTCATCGGTATGTTACTTACGAGATTCGATCGTCGGTATCAATACCTAGTTCAATCTCGTTACGGTAAGTCTCTTTACTCGTTCCGTAATACATCATCTCACAACTAACTCATTAGTTGCAATGCTTACAAGGCTTATGTGATGTGTATTACAGAGAAGGCCGAGATACCTCTCCAGACAATCGGAGTGACAAATCCTAATCTTGATTCATGCCAACTCAACATATACTTTTGGAACACTTGTAAGTACCTTTATAATCACCCGATTCGTTGTGATGTTTGGTAGCACACAAAGTGTTCCTCAGTAGCAGAGTTGCATAATCTCATAGTTGCAGAACTTTGTATAAGTCATGAAGATAGCATAAGCAACATACTAAGCGATCAAGTGCTAAGCTAATGAAATGGGTCATGTCAATCACATCATTCTCCTAATGATGTGATCCCATTAATCAAATGACAACACATGTCTATGGTTAGGAAACATAACCATCTTGATTAATGAGCTAGTCTAGTAGAGGCATACTAGTGACTATCATTTGTCTATGTATTCACACATGTATTATGTTTCGGTTAATACAATTCTAGCATGAATAATAAACATTTATCATGATATAAGAAATAAATAATAACTTTATTATTGCCTCTAGGGCATATTTCCTTCAAGGATGGCGTTGTATGCCGAGGCAAATGTGAAGCGACATCGAGAAGTCGATGAGCTCGGTCTTGATGGTGTCATCGCCTTGAAGGTGACAGGGAGGCGGACCTGCCCGATCGATGCAAGTAGAGCCATCGGTGACTCAGGAGAAAGCCTTGGTTGGTAGAAGCTGATTGTAAGAACACTTGGAGATTGTTGAATGTCTCTCTGGACGGGACATTGAGCCTGCTCCAGCCGTCGATGAGGAGTCTGATGACTTGCTCGTTCGCTGATGATTAGGGAACAAAGCATCGGGAGGACTCGGTTGTGGCCGCGCACTTGCCAGAGTTGATCATTGAGCTGAGCGTGATGGCGCCTGGCTGACCACGAGAGGGCGTAATGGCCGAGCTTGGGGAGGACTGCATTCGCTTGTGCGGCTGGCTTGAAGATCGTTGGGAGGCTGGGGCTTGTGCTCGCGCCGGATGCAAGCGATCGCGCCGCGGCTCCTGGAAGCCCCAGCCCCCTCGTCCGATGATGGTCCTCATTTCTCCTTGGCTCGGTGGCGAGGAGGGAGGCCTGCGTTTCCTTGCGGATGATCCTCGCGAGGCTGATCCCTCCAGTCTCCCTCGTGAGGCTAATCTGCGGCGACCCTGTGGTCGGTCGCGCCACACTTGGCGAGGCCACGGTCTTCCCGGCGTCTGCGTTCCTTCCTCCTCCTCGGCCATAGCCTCGATCGTTGCGGTCGGGCGTCGGCGATCCTCTCTCCGCCTGGCTCGGAGCTCTTGACATTCGTTGGTGTTGTGGGTGTGGAGTGTCGTGGTACACCGCATGCCAGCTGCCCTTGGAAGACTGGGATGATCTACGCCCGCTTGGTATGCGGATTACGCATGACACAGCAGCCTTGCGCTTCACGTCCTTGGCCTTGGTTTCTTCTCTTACGGTCTGCGGTGGCGC